>CM059425.1:132545654-132759610 GCA_030390025.1 Squalus acanthias | reverse complement strand
GTAGTGGGGGAGGGGAGAGTAGTGGGGGAGAGGAGGGAGAGAGGAGGATGGGGAAGAGTAGGGGCGGACAGGAGGTGGTGGAGGAGATGGAGAAGGAGTGATAAGGGGAAATGGAGGAGGGCTAGGGAAGGAAGGAACTTTAGGGGAGGGGAGTGAAGGAAATTGAAAAAAAAATACATTTAACGTTTCTCAAAAAGTATGCTCCTGATAAACCAGTGGCGAATAACAAGTAGTTTAGATTTTATAAAAAAAGTTGTCCTACATATGAAAGATTATCAGGAGGCCCACCACCCCTGGAAAACAGTGACAAGATAATGCTTGCTGCTGAAAAATCAAAGGGGGATATCCCACAGCGCACTGTTAAATCTCAAGATTATCTCCAGAGAAAACAAATCCATGCAGCTCTTCTTCAAAAGACGATCTTTGCATTTCACAGTACTCTGTGGGATGTCCCGGTTCGTTTTTTCCCCTTTCTCCATCAAGTTTCAAGAAGTGTGGTTAAGCAGATACTAGATGTAACCAATGCAAACCTTTCAAAGCAGCAATCTACAGGCAGAGAAAAAGCATCATGAAGCAAAACAGATAGCCCATGAATTAATCAAGAAAAAGAAAGTGTTTACAAAGCCTAACCCTTTGAATGCATTTTGAATGAAAAAGGCCTGAAATCAGCCTCGTGAAGGACACATTTATTAGAATTCATACAGTAGTTGCTTCTAATAGCCAAAACAAATAGTTTCAAGCTGCTCTACATCTATTCAGTGAGCAGCTGAGACATATGGACCAGGAAAGTCTCAAGTCCATTCCTGGTTAACCAATCTCAGTCAGCGCATAAACTGGAGTGCTACAATTGTTTCCCGCACTGTTTCTGAGTGAGGGAACTGGAAAGCTGCCAGGGTTCTCAGTCCTAATCTCCACCCACTGGGCAACACGGTGGCATAGTGGTTAGCACTGGTGCCTCACAGCGCCAGAGACCCGGGTTCGAATCTGACCTCGGGTGACTGTCTGTGTGGAGTTTGCACATTCTCCCCGTGTCTGCGTGGGTTTCCTCCGGGTGCTCCGGTTTCCTCCCACAGTCCAAAAATGTGTGGGTTAGGTTGATTTGGCTATGATAAATTGACCCTTAGTGTTAGGGAGGATTAAATATATGGGGATAGGATGGGATATGTTAGGGGGAATTAAATACGTGGGGTTACAGGGGTAGGGTGGGATATGTGTACTGTGGGGATTAAAGCAGTGACAGGGTACTGGATTTGGATGATCAGCCATGATCGTATTGAATGGCAGAGCAGGCTCGACGGGCCGAATGGCCTACTCCTGCTCCTAGATTCTATGTTTCTATGTTTCTATGTCCCCTGGTGGGATTGTGCAAGTGTGGACACTGGGCAAAGACAGGAATGTGCTTCACTGCAATGAGAAGCCTGCCAACATTCACCTTTGAATAATAGGCACTGGGGTGAAGTGCTGGAGGGTGACCAGCGTCACTATGAACGTACTCCGGCAGTAAGTCTAAACTTTTTGGAGAGGAGAAAAGGGAAAATTAGAAACATTGGCGAGAGGGAAAAAAAGTTTCAGAAGCTAAAGCCCCTACAGGGCCTAGTTTTGGAGTGACAAGCTGTGATGATGATCTCTCTCAACACTACCTCACAACACTCCCATCACCCCCTCCCCCCAATTTTCAGCAATTCCCTTCCCTCCATCACATCTTTCAGCATACAATCAGAAGAACACACGACAACATATCTCACATTCCAAGCATACGCACCTCTTCCTTTCTTCTCTTCACACCACATTAGCACAATTCTCTTCTCTCATACTACCAGTTGCGCAACCACCAACTCCTCTCACCACTCCTTTCTCACTTCACATTACACAGCCTTCTCTTTACATTCACCACCTCCTCATCCTCATTCCATCTTGCTTCTTCTCCACCTTTCAGCACTTGCACTATAGGCACAAGCCCCACGCATCACCAATTACTTTTTCCATACGCATTAAGTTTTTTTGCTCCTGAAGATTATATCCTACAGATATCACCATTTTTCATAGATGTCTATTGCCTTTGTTCATATTCATTAGTTGGAAAGATTAACTGTAATCATCTGGCAGTGTACTCTGACTATATATGCTGTGCCTATATGCATCTCTTCACTTCACCTGACGAAGGAGCAGCGCTCCGAAAGCTTGTGATTTCAAATAAAGCTGTTGGACTATAACCTGGTGTTGTGCGACTTCTCACATTATTCTATACAATATGGTAACACAAAATGCTAATTCTTTTTCTGAAAAAATCAAATACAGGAAACTTTCGTTTATCCGGCATCGACGGGACCGGCGTGGTGCCGGTTTATCGAAAGTACCGGATAACAGAGAGTTATATCTACCGAGGCTATTTTTAACAAAGAGACTCCAAGCAGCACAGGAGAATCTACTCCTGCTACTGCAATGTTTCGGACTTGCGACAGCGCCAGGAGGCCGAGTAGTGGCACTTTTGAAAAGTACCCCTACTGACTAAATCGGCGTTCTCGGACTCGGACTCGGGATCGGCAACATTGCCGGTTATTTGAGAGGATTTTTCGGAGCACTCGGCGTTCGCGGAGACTCGACTGCGACTCGGCAACATTGCCGGTTATTTGAGAGGAGTTTTCGGAGGATGATTTTTGCCGGTTAAGCGAGAATTCCGGATATTTGGGTGCCGGATAAACGAAAGTTTCCTGTAACTTTTTTTTTAAATTTGAAATTAAAAATCTTTGTGCTTCATTACCGTGAAGCCTGGTACAGAAAAAGCTAACTATTAGCTGAATAATATGGACACCCCTGTTTATTCTGAGGGAAGTGGGCACTCCCTATGTTTACAACGGACTGTAATTAAAGGCAGTAAAGTAGACTAGAACGTTAACAACAAAACAAGACAACGATTGCCCTATGAAAGTGGTTAACTGCTTACCTTTACAGCCTCAGACAGGGTCTGATCCTTCTCTGCTTCTTCATTGGAATGTAGCTCCAGTCGTAAGCCTAATTCCTGCATTTGATGCGCTTGTTCATTTAATAGCAACTGGGCTTGCTGCTCCCTGTGCAAGGCATTATTCAGTTCTTCACAAATACTCCCAAATCTCTCAAATGGAACCATCTTCTGGGTCTACAAGAATAAGTTTATGGAAATAGGTATCAACTCATTTAACCTATATTCAAAGAATATTTGAACTACATGTGACAAATGGTTACCGCTGATAAAGGATGTCTGATTTCGACACTAGAACATAATTATTGTTGGGATTTTTTTATATTCTTATTAATTTGTCTTTATTAATGTGTTTATTAGTTCCATGGGTATTGGCTGTCATTTATTACCAATCAAATGTGACCTTGGACAGCAAGTGTCGACAGACTATTCAATTTGGGGGGGGGGGGGGGGGGGGTGGGTTAATCAGAGCCAAATCTAATCCTGATGTCCACAGGCATACATTTTCCAGCAGGGCTCATTGGATAGTGATCAAGGGCGGAAACCCTAACTGATTTTTCTCCCTCCCTAGGCCAGGGGTGCAGAAACCAATTATAGCATTCCTACAGCAATCTCAGTCAACTCCCCAAACCAGGGAACGAACCAGAGACCTTCTTGGTCACAGCAGACATGATCAAAATAATCATCATCACCAGGGGATTACATTTTCTGGTAAGAAAGATCATTGCCGTCTATTTGTGTTTCATTATAGTTTCAAGGACAGAATCCAATTTTGTCCTTAGTCATTTTCAAAATATGGATTATGTAAGATGTAAGTAAAGATAACATCCTTAAACAAGACCAAGTCGATGATCAGCCATGATCTTATTGAATGGCAGAGCAGGCTCGAGGGGCCGTATGGCTTACTCCTGCTCCTATTTCTTATGTTCTTATGTTCTTATCCCATAAGGCCATCAGCAAATGGTAATTTGCATCGACAACGGGTACAGTAGTGTAGAGGTTATGTTACTGGACGAGTAATCCAGAGGCTGAACTAGTAATCTAGAAAATGCGAGATCAAATCTCACCATGGCAGTTTGAGAATTTGAATTCAGTTTTAAAAATCTGGAAGTTAAAAAAAAATGGTATTAATAAAAGGGATGATGTAGCTGTCTGATTCTCGTAAAAACCCAACTGGTTCACTAACATCATTCAGGGAAGGGAACATCCTTTGCTGATCTGTTGGTCATTAGAAAGCTCATTTACTAATTGGTCTCTCTGACTATTTTTACACCCTCCTAAAATGGGGTGCTCTAACCTAAAGATCTAGCGTTCTAGTCAGAAACCAGCAAAAACTGAGGGTATTAGCATCAATGAATGTGTGCTTTGACACCGTCAACATTCATAGTTTAATACCCATAAAAATTATGATACTAAGAGAAATCATATCAAAAGGATTGTTATGCTGGATCAAATGCAATCTCTATTTCAGGAAAAATTGTATTGTGCTTTCAACGTACAGCCCATAATACCACAATATATACAGTGGCATTCTTGGTTTTGCAAAACTGCTTCAATGAGTTCACGTAGAAACTTTTCATGACTTCACTAAGTGACACTAAATGTAGCTTGTGTCTATTATTTAAGAGACTCCTAAAATCTCTTCATAAAACTGCAAAATCAGAGCAGCACGGAAAGCCAATAAATTTATGACATTCAGGAGACATTCTAATTAAATCACTTTGTTAGCTATTAACATTTTATTCAGTCTATTTCTTTCTTGGCTTTATCATAAATTCTTCCAGTCAAAAGAACTGTCTGTTTGCTTGTGCCAATGAGTGGGTTAGCACAAGTGGCATGAAGATCTTTATGCCATCAAAAAGATACTTTTATATAATGCAAACAATTTTTAGGGAGTGCAATGCTGGAACCATGGAAAAATGCCCAGAATCAAGATAGTTTCTATTTAACCTTGAGATAAAAAAAAGCACAATAATACACAAAGTGAAGAACTGTTCACCTTCATAGACTGCTTGAGGTCATTCAGCTGCTGTTCAAGGTTCTGAGTTTTCCCAGTTTCTCTTTTCAGTTCACTGATGTAATTTTTGAGTTGAGTAAGTTCCATACGCAACGAGCGACGTTCTACTTCTGCTGCATGCAGCCTCTGAGTAAACTCAAGGATCTGTTTCTTCAATACTTCTACACATTGCTGGCAAAGAATGAAAAATTAAAAACGAAGAAATGTCAATTTTCATTAAATTGCCTTAAACAATTAAAATCGCATAAAAAGAAACCTAAGGAAACAAAAGTTGACTAGACTGTGTTAGTCTTGCATAATTGAAATAATTTACAGCCATCCCCTAAATAAATAAACTATTTTGGATTTTTAGCACCGATGAAGCTCCATTCTATCCTGACCAATAATCATCTTTCAGTTGTTAGTTGACCTACCACAATAAAAAGTTTTATTCTTTAATAAATGAAGTGTAAGTTACAATAGAAAGGTTTTCATTTGCAGTATAGGGTTTCTACTGCAGAGTAAAGTGATTAGTATGGCCCCTCAATCAAAAGTGGTACAGTATCAAGAGTATTCACTGCTACAAAAAGATTATTTTATGACTTTTTTTTAAAAAGCAAATCTTAGATTTATTATACTCTGAATTAAAAACCGTTCCACCACATTTAGATTGAGTTCTATCATTTTGTGGTGCAAATCTACATACAAGTTGGAACAAAAATGTATGGTGTTAATCCATATCTAGGTTCAAATTCAACATTTCTATGGGATTAAAGTAAATCGCCTGAGTGGAGAAGCTAGCACTGGCACACGTATAAGGACCATTTGCCTCCTTCTATACAGGAATTTCTATGAATGAATATAAGCATAGTATTACCTGTACCATTAAGAAATTACTAAAATAATTTGATCAGTTTGACCTGTAATCAAGCACTACTTCTCAATAAATTCCAGCATCCTAAAAACTCAAGTCAAAATCTCAAAATAATACTGTGTGACAATCTGTAATGGGGACCTCAGGCTGATTTAAGCACTTGTCTTGTATTTAAAATTTTGCTGCCTGTACATTATTTCAGCAAAGAACTTTTATGTTCATACAATACAGCCTTAACAAGGTTAGTAGAAATGATAGGTTGGTAACTGTGAATTCTCAGCATTACCTTTATGGGCACGGTGACCTGTAGTCCTTCTTTTCCTGCCTTGGCATTGGCTTTATACAGTCCAGAGCCCAGTATTTGTACTAACGATGTTTTATGCCCATATCCAAAGTGTCTGTCACAGCATAGTGGGACATTTTCCATCTCCACACTTAGTCTGTCCATGAGTTTTGAAAAGGAACTCTTGGCTGCATTTTCCATTGAACGGTTTGAAAGAAGGTGATTTGAGTCTATAGAGAAATGGAAAAAAATACCTTGTAAATGACTGTTCTTTCATCTAATTCTTTATTTTATTTAAACATGCACTTAGATAGTCCAATCAACTATTTAGGGAAAAAATAGACAAATATTCTATTTTACACGGAAATCTGTAACTACACTGAATCGCACAACCAGTGATGCCATGATATTTACATCTGGAGTTAAGCTGTAATTTACCTTTTTATTCTGAGGCAATTAAAATTTTACTACTAGCACAATTACTTATTTCCCCAATGGAGTTTGGTAATTATCCTTCTCATATGATGGTTTTATGGCCTCAGTACAACAAACATGTTCTGCTCACTGCTAGTTTTGTCAGGTTTATAATTAATAAATGTGTTTTATGTAGATAAATAAAATGATCACTTGTTAGTGTGTCCCATATACCCTGGCTTTCTAAGTGGCTTTGAGATTTAAGTAATGTCTTTTTCTCCCCTTATTCAGGTCCGTGCTCCACAGAAAATCCAAAGCCATCTGTTGCTATCTATACACTAAAATACAGAGATAATTAAATTAAGGTTTATACATTCCATAGCACTGATGAAGTCAAGAAAAACAGGTTGTGAAACACAGTGTATAGGATGATCATATCAGAGCAAGACTGGCTTGCAACATATGAGGCTTGAAATGAACACTTGACTATTTGCCAAAAGCAAGTAATTAAAGAAGCAAAGTCATCAAGTTTACTAATTATTCACTATTATAGGGTTGGTAAAACAAGGTGTGATTGTTTCTTGCAGTGACTGTGACAGAAAGGTTGCATATCAATTTGAATAAATAGCCAAAATGATTTCAGTTATTTAATATATATTCTTTCCAATTACAAAATGGTTCAACCTGTTCACCGTAGCAAACCATTTCAATAGCTACTTTTTAAAAAATACAATGGGATCAAAACAAATTCACTTTTGTAAATGAAAATAATTCATGCTCTAATTATATAAATATTAGTGGAAATGGCAGGATGTTTTTACTAAAAGGACCAGAAATAATTTTTCCAGCCCACTCCAGAAGTAGGGATAAGCCTACAGTTCTGAACAAGCATCCAGCAGTGCAGCATGTGAAAGTGATGTGTTCCATGATTTTAGGAGGATAAATATTTTTGCTGTACCTGCTCATTGGCTGCATGTACATAAAATCACAAAATGATTTCTATTTTATTAAATGTACCAGTACCCTCCCTCTATATAAAAGATTTCCAGAACTGTATTTGTGATACACTAGCTCCCACCTAATGGTCAATAACTGTACTACAGACGGAACTGCAATTTAATTTTTTCTTCTCCTACGCCAATATTGAAATGGCACCATTAGTTTGTTTTGCCTGGAAAATAAATTGGACTAGAATAGATATTTCCAATTCCCACAATATATTTTAGCACTGCTCTTCTTCAATTTCAATGAAATAGTTGGGGGCATTGCTGTACAATGAAGATTATTGCTGGATTTCATGCTGCAATTCAAGGTTTTTTGCATAGTAAACTATTACATCACAACGGAAAAAAGTGTACCTGAAACAACTGTTAAAACCCAGCATCCAGCTATATTATTCTGCTATAATCTCTAAGAAAATTTAACAGATCATTCAGAGCTCTTACAATCCTGGGATCACAAATAATGTAAAAGTAGACTAAAAGGCCTTTAAATAATACTACACCAATGTCTCTTAAAAGACACTTGAAAATATTGCTGATAGCATCATTCCAGAAAGAAGCACATCGTAGCATGTTACTTGGTTTTGCTGAAGTGTCACTGCTTAACATGTTTCCAAGTGCAGATTTCAATACTTTTGCCACAGTGAGTCATATTCTCAACGCTAAATATTGTCAAGTTTCAAAGCACCAGGATATAATTTTATGATTTAGATATTGTGCACTCTTGTTACGTATAGAATTGATTGTCCACAATTTTTAATGCAGCTGGTAGGGCTAGACAAAATGTGGTCCACGATACCTTAAATTGGTCATCAGAATACATGCTGCTTCATGCATTTTTGGTCCTCTATTCAAATTCTGCCTGCTCTGGAATTTTACTGGGATAGGATATATATACATATATATATATATATATATATATACACCTGTTCCAGTAAAAGGAGAGAGAGAAAGAGAGGGAAAAAGGAGAGAGAGCAAGAAAGAGACAGAGGGAGAAAGAAAAAGAGAGAAATACATTAAGTGGTATACATTATGAATCCTTCTAAAGTCAGATACAGTCAACCCCACATTGTAACCCATGTGAGCAGCACTACTTTATGGTAATATTGCTCACTTATATTGAATAGATTGCGATGTTATATGCAAGCAGCATTACATTGCAATTCAGGACACTTACATCTGTAGCACTTGGAGCTGAACCAGCCACTAAAGCTTGCAAACAACCGCCACAGTAAACATTAAATAAGATACTAGAGATTGATACATGCGCTGATTCCTTTGGATCCCCTTTTGGAGAACCTGTAGGATTGCTGAAAACACACTCAACATGGAACCATCTTGAGCTGCCTGCATATCCTTATTCTCTCCGATGTTCTGAGTTCACCCGCTTTTGTGGACTGCGTTATAACAGTTACTCTGCACTCTGATTCGCAATAATTTTGCCCATTTAAGTTAGGTCTATGGACTGTTTATGCAAGAGTTTCAGAGAAGCTGTGAATGTTTAAGTCTTGTCATTTATTTTTAAACCCTGCATTGCATAAATGATATGGAAGTTTTAGACAGGCTAACAAACTCAAAACAAATAAATCCACAGGGACAGTGGGTATTTATCTCGGAGTGCTGAAAAGACTAGGGAGAAGATTTGTGAGGCACTAACAATTATTATGAAGGACTCAATGGGCATTAAGGTGGTACAGTAGACTTTAAACAGGTTAATGTGGTGCCCATATTCAAAAGGGTGACAAACAACATTCCCTCTAAGCTGTGCGGCTGCACAGCTCTCTGCCGGCCCTGAGCAGCCCAGGACTGGCTTTTTCAATGTTAAGTTTCATGCATCCCCTCCTAGGGAGATGGTGGAAATAGTTAGTAGTGATTCATTCAGATTGAAATGAGATCAATTTCTTTCAGAAAGTAAGACTTTGGGATATAGTATGAGTCATTTGAGACATGACCTATGTTAAATGTAGCATGTTTGGGAGGAACAGGTGACTTTGGACCTATGGATTCCAAAACTTTCCACCACTGGGAGTTTCCTCACCTCAGGTCCAGGTTTGTTGTAAATTAATTGATAGAGGTTGATTGCCATGATTAATCAACAACTTCATTATCGTTGTATTATGCGACTACCAAGATGGTCGAAGGTGAACTAGATGGACCCTGGTCTTTTTCTCGTCTAGTAATTCCTATGTGAGTTCAAATATCACCATGGCAGTTTGAGAATTTGAATTCAGTTTAAAAAAAAAAGCTGATATCAGTAAAAAAAAAAGTGACCATGAAACAATCGGATTGTCGTAAAAACCCAACTTTTTCACTAATGACCTTTAGCGTAGGAAACTTATCGTCCTAATCCAGTCTGGCCTATATGTGACTCCAGTTCCGCACCAACGTGATTGACTCCTAACTGCCCTCTTAGGTGACCTAGCAAGCCATTCAGTTGCATCAAAATGCCACCTTCTCAGGGCAACTAGGGTTGGGCAATGTCAGCTATTCCCCCATCCCAAGAGTAACTTTTTTTTTTAAAGTGGTAATCAGGTGTAAGCTTGAGGATCATCTGTACAATATCCAAATTAATAGCAGTCAGCAGGGATTCAGAAGGGGAAGATCCTGCCTGACCAACCTCTTTGACTTCTTTGAGGAAGTGACAATACAAGTGGACTGTGATAAGCCCTGTGAGGTGGTGTACCTCCACTTCCAAAAGGCTTTTGATAAAGTTCCACACAAAAGGCTATTAATTAAACTCAAAGCTATGGAGATTCAATGCAAACCATGGAAATGGGTAAGAAACTGGCCGAAGGAGAGAAAACAAAGTGTATTTATTGGATGAGTTATGTCCGTGTGAGTGGATTGCCTCAGTGCTGGGACCACTACTGTTTCTAATGTATATAAATGAGCTGGATTGAGAGACTCAATGCAAAGTGGTTAAACTTGCAAATAATGCCAAACTAGGGGGGGCATGTCTTGGTGGATTCTGGAAGATCAAGGGTATCTTCTACAACCATGACTGATAACACCTGTGCGCTTTCTCAGAACACTAGATGAGCACTGGCATAATGAGGTAAATTCTATCACCAGAATCATCATCAGCATATTATTGGAATTTTGAAGTTGCTTTTCTGGTGCTTGAATAGGGGATAGTTTAACTCCTGAAAGGGAAGCTGACAGACTGCCCAGCCGAGAGGCTCTGTGGGAGGCCCAGCTGAAAATAAATGCCGGACCTCATTTACATCCCCTCCAGCCAGCTGCCCGCCCGAAACAGACCTCAAAGAGGCAGTCAGTTGGCTGCTGGCAGGTAAAGATCAGACAGCCTGGATGCTGCCTGTCAGCGCTCGGTTAAGTTACAGGGAATGGGGTGCTTGGCAGGATCTCACGGCTGGGGTAGGGGGGATCCCAAGGCAGCAGGGGCTCAGAATTTCTTTGGGGGGGGGGGGGGGGGGGGGGGTGCGCAAAGGAGCACTCCTGCTCCTTCTGGTCTCAACAAGATAGGGCCTCTGCTTCTACCCTCAGTACAGCATTGAAATGCCATTGAGGTCCTGTGTACATCATCGGATTCTGATAGCATACATTGATCAGGCTCCTGCCTGAGTCAGTCGGGCCCCTCAGCCGCTGGCAAAAACAACTGGTTAAACCTGCTGCGGGGCAGGAATAGAGCAGCAATAGAGCCGCTTGCTTTTAACTCTCAATCTGTCCAGTTTCAGCCAGGCAGAGCGAGTTAAATTCCCCCCCACCTCCCCCCGATTAGTTTAGGGGTGCGCTGCAATATAGTCTGAATTGGGTCTCAAGGATAGTGGTAGTGTGCAACTTTGCCTTGCAAACCGGTCTTTATAAAGGGAAGAAACAGTAGGGGCACACGCACAATGTTTTGGGATTAAAATTAAAGTTGCACTATTGTTTGTGAAGCTTGGAAGCGGCTTTGATGAGGTGGTATGAATGAAAACTGTGCGAGTTGATGCACACGAGCGATGAGCCTCCAGATGAATGCATTTTTGTGGTAGAAAGGGAGAAGATGTAGACAGTACTATTCGTGCAGTAGTTAAGAGAAGACCTCCTTATGGAGGCCCTGGAGGAGGGAGGCTCCCAAGGGCAGCAGTGGAATCAGGCAGATGAGCAACAGCAACATAAAAAAGGTACAGAGCACAACCCATTGCCAGCTGCAAAACACTTTCTTGCCAATCTGCTATGGGAGGGAGAAATGTTTGAAGGCAACCTGCATCCAGGGAGACTGCTGCATCAATCACTGTTTGACAAGACTTTTACACAACTCTGCAAATGTGCCCCTGATGAACGATCCAATGGTTATTTTCACTATATAGTTGCCTGTTGAGCAGCATGCTCTGCCAAATCTGATTCTACTACCATACATTCCGAACAGTCTACTGTCTGGACACTAATACACTCCTGAGGGATATAAATCTTAACACTACATTGCAAATAAGGTGCAACCATTTTATTTATCAACCATCTTTGTGTATATGTGTAATTAATGTTTGCTGCACAGTGCTTGCCTTTGGCAACAGTGTATGGTGTTGTACTGTGTCCTACCTTTTCTAGTACTCCTAAGTGCAACTTCAGTGGCAGACTGGAAAACTGCTAATGTAACACCCTTATTTAAAAAGGGCAGTAGACAGAAGGCTGGTAACTATAGACCGGTTAGCCTAACATCTGTGGTAGGTAAAATTTTGGAGTCCATTATTAAGGAAACAGTAACAGGACATTTGGATAATCATAATTTAATAGGACAAAGTCAGCATGGTTTTACGAAGGGGAAGTCATGTTTGACAAATTTGCTGGAGTTCTTTGAGGAAGTAACATATAGAGTGGATAAAGGGGAACCAGTGGACGTAGTGTATTTAGACTTCCAAAAGGCATTTGACAAGGTGCCACACAAAAGATTATTGCTTAAGGTAAAAAATCACGGGATTGGGGGTAATATTCTGGCATGGATAGAGGATTGGCTATCTAACAGAAAGCAAAGAGTTGGGATAAATGGTTCATTCTCAGACTGGCAATCAGTAACTAGTGGTGTTCCACAGGGGTCAGTGCTGGGTCCCCAACTCTTCACAATCTATATTAACGATTTGGAGGAAGGGACCAAGTGTAACATATCAAAATTTGCAGATGATACAAAGATGGGAGGGAAAGTAGTGAGTGAGGAGGACATAAAAAACCTGCAAGGGGACATAGACAGGCTAAGTAAGTGGGCAGAGATTTGGCAGATGGAATACAACACTGGAAAGTGTGAGGTGATGCACTTTGGCAGGAAAAATCCTAGAGCAATTTATTATCTTAATGGCAAGAAACTGGAGAGTACTGAAGTGCAAAGGGATCTGGGGGTCCTGGTGCACGAAACTCAAAAGGTTAGTATGCAGGTGCAGCAAGTGATTAAGAAGGCAAATGGAATGTTGGCTTTCATTGCTAGGGGGATAGAATATAAAAATAGGGAGGTATTGCTTCAGTTGTACAAGGTATTGGTGAGACCGCACCTGGAATACTGCATACAGTTTTGGTGTCCTTACTTAAGGAAAGACATCCTTGCTCTCGAGGCAGTGCAAAAAAGGTTCACTCGGTTAATCCCGGGGATGAGGGGGTGGTCATATGAGGAGAGGTTGGGTAGATTGGGACTCTACTCATTGGAGTTCAGAAGAATGAGAGGCGATCTTATTGAAACATATAAGATTGTGAAGGGGTTGGATCGGGTGGATGCGGGGAGGATGTTCCCGATGACGGGTGAGACGAGAACTAGGGGACATAGTCTTAGAATAAGGGGCTGCTCTTTCAAAACTGAGATGAGGAGGAACTACTTCACTCAGAGGGTGGTAGGTCCATGGAATATGCTGCCACAAAAAGCTGTAGAAGCTACAACATTAATTAAATTTAAAACAGAAATAGACAGTTTCCTAGAAGTAAAGGGCATTAAGGGTTACGGGGAGCGGGCAGGAATTTGGACATGAGTCTAGGTTCGGATCGGTCATGGCCCTGTGGGTAGTGGAGCGGGCCCAGGGACTGTGTAGCCTGATTCTGCTCCTATTTCGTGTGTGCAATTGTGTTAGATGCAGGAGATGGTTCTGTGATAGATAGTAGATTGGTGGTTAGGATCAGATCAGCCATGATCTTATTGAATGGCGGAGCAGGCTCGAGGGGCCGATTGGCCTACTCCTGCTCCTATTTCTTATGTTCTTATGTTCTTATGACTAAGTGTGGTGGCAGCCTCGAGCTCCACAACAAGGGGGCATCAGGACACAGCTGCCTTTTTCAACTGAGTAACAAGGTCGCCCTGCAACTACTGCGAGCAATTTGGCCCTTGTACTGGCTGGCTTTTCCTGCTCACTACCTACCACTTCCTGAGTTCTCTCAGGGAGCCAACTGGGTTACGTAGTTGCGCATCACCCCATAGGTACATGTTTCTTCCTGCCATGCCCTGCTGCTGGGTGCCCCTTGGGAAATCACTACTTTTGGCCTCCATATAGTAGGATGAAGCCCACCATCAAGGTTCTCTCAAAGCAATCCCCTAGCCTCTCCAAGCCATGAGTGAGAGCCTTACTTAAATTGAAGCCCCAGATCTAGGAAGGATTTTGAAGGATATGCTGATAGGGTGAGATGAAGTAGGGTGGGAGGAGGCTCATGTGCAGCATAAACAACGGCATAGACCAGTTGGCCAGAATGTCGTGTTTCTGTGCTGTAAATTCTATGTAATTCTATATAATCTCTAAAAAGCATAGTCACAGCCAGTGTTCCCGCTAAGCTGCGCGCACGCACGGCCACACAATCATCTGCAAGGTCCTGTGCAGACTGCTCACCAGCTTTTACATTTTAAATTCCGCGCATGCGCAGACATTTAAAAGGACCATGTATTAAAAGAAACAGGCCACGCAGAACAAAGCGTTCGTGAAAGAAACAGCATCTGATCTTTCACCCTGTGCTATATCGCTCACAGATGGTCTGAGAATTTCTTTAACATCCGCTCCCACAGCCTATGGACATGTGAAGCAGCACTTACTCTGCTCACCAGCTCTCTCCATGCTTACTCACATTCACCTCCACTGGAGGGCTCCCCTCTGCACCAAAGTTTGCTAACCTCCAGTGTTAAAATCTCTTCAAACAGCACAATGCTTGTTCATCAAAGCACTAAAGTCCTCTCAATCAAGTGCCAATTGATTCAGCCCACTTGTCCTTGGGCAACTTGCCTTCCTGCTGGTCCACACAGCCAGAACAAACATCAAAGTTTTCATTAAGTGACAGATCTTTAAGAGCTGCTGCTTTCCTGATTTCCCATCCCTCTTTCATTCATCGCGCTCCCTGTGCTCATGAAAAAAAGGGGCAGGGACACGTGCTAATGAACAAAACAAACTCAGGGCTCAGTACTGGGTCCTTTGCTTTTTGTGGTATATATCAATGATTTGGACTTGAATGTAGGAAGTATGATTAAGAAGTTTGCAGATGATACAAAAATTGGCCGTGTGGTTGATAATGAAGAAGAAAGCTGTAGACTGCAGGAAGATATCAATGGACTGGTCTGGTGGGCAGAAAAGTGGCAAATGGAATGCAGTTGGGGAGAGCTAACAAGGCAAGGGAATACACTATAAATGGTAGGACACTGAGAAGTGCAGAGGATCAGAGGGACCTTGGAGTGTATGTCCACAGATCCCTGAAGGTAGCAGGACAGGTAGATAAGGTGGTTAAAGAAGGCATATGGGATACTTGCCTTTATTAGCCGAGGCATAGAATATAAGAGCAGGGAGGTTATGCTTGAACTGTATAAAACACTAGTTAGGCCGCAGCTAGAATACTGCATGCAGTTCTGGTCACCACATTACAGGAAGGATGTGATTGCACTAGAGAGGGTGCAGAGGAGATTTACGAGAATGTTGCCTGGGCTGGAGAATTTTAGCTATGAGGAAAGACTGGATAGGCCAGGGTTGTTTTCTTTGGAACAGAGGAGGCTGAGGGGAGACCTAATTGAGAAAATCACCTGCAACGGCTTCTCTTCCCGCTCCCGCATCGTTACCTCTGGTGTTCCCCAAGGATCTATCCTTGGCCTCCTCCTATTTCTCATCTACATGTTGCCCCTTGGCGACATCATCCGAAAACACAGCATCAGTTTCCACATGTACGCTGACGACACCCAGCTCTACCTCACCACCACCTCTCTCGACCCCTCCACTGTCTCTAAATTGTCAGACTGCTTGTCAGACATATAGCTCTGGATGAGCAAAAATTTTCTCCAATTAAATATTGGGAAAACCGAAGCCATTGTTTTCAAACTCCGTTCCCTAGCCACTGACTCCATGGGCCAGAAATTCGGGTCGGAGGCTTCCCGCGGGTGCAAGCATAGCGGGTGCCGTTGTGCTGTGGGCCCGCGTGGAATTCAGATCCTGGGCCTCCTCCAGCTGCCGGTGCGCAGTGCTCGCGGATCCCAGCGGCGCAGTTAGTTCGAAGCGTCCCCGGGATCATGTGGGCCATGGGGAGCCAATCGGAGCAGGGAATCTCCATTCATAGATTTGACAGGAAGATCTGTCAAATCTATGAATAGAGATCGGCCCCAAAACCTAACTAAATCTTCAAATAAATTTTAAAAAAATCAAATTTTTAAAATAACTATAAATTACATAAAATAACTATTTTAAACAATAATTTAAATTTTTGAAAAAATTAATTACAGTTTTTAACGGGGCTAAAAATAAATTTACCTTTCTTTAAAGTATTTAAAAATAATAAACCTGTGGAAAAAATGTTTTAATTTTACTTAATTCACCACTTACCTTGTTAAAAGCAGGCCTGCTTTTTCCCCGCGCAGCTGCTAGGGACTTACCCGCATGGAGAAACCTGTAAAAAAAGCTGAAGTTCGCTGCGTGCGCGCGGCCTCTCCCACGCACCCCTTCCTTCACGAGACCGGAAGTTCCAGTTTCCCGTGCATGCGCAAAACCGGCACTTCCGGTGGCCCTATGGGTGAGTACACAGCGCGTACTCACCCGTGGGGACCCGAATTTCTGCCCCCATCTCTCTCCCTAACATCTGTCTGAGGCTGAACCACACTGTTCGCAACCTTGGTGTCATACTTGACTCTGAAATGAGCTTCCGACCACATATCCACAGCATAACTAAGACCGCCTACTTCCACCTCCGTAACATCGCCCGTCTCCGCCCTTGCCTCAGCTCATCTGCTGCTGAAACCCTCATCCATGCCTTTGTTACCTCTAGACTTGACTATTCCAACGCACTCCTGGCTGGCCTCCCACATTCCACCCTACGTAAACTCGAGGTCATCCAAAACTCTGCTGCCCGTGTCCTAACTCGCACCAAGTCCCGTTCGGCCATCACCCCTGTGCTCGCTGACCTACATTGGCTCCCGGTTAAGCAGCACCTCAATTTCAAAATTCTCATCCTTGTTTTCAAATCCCTCCATGGCCTCGTCCCTTCCTATCTCTGTAACCT
This sequence comes from Squalus acanthias, assembly GCA_030390025.1. NCBI lineage: Eukaryota > Metazoa > Chordata > Chondrichthyes > Squaliformes > Squalidae > Squalus > Squalus acanthias. The sequence goes on along the minus strand of CM059425.1, from coordinate 132,742,654 downwards.
CCTTCAGCCCCACAACCCCTCCCCCCCCCCCCACCCCCGAGATATCTGCGCTCCTCTAATTCTGCCCTCTTGAGGATCCCTGATTATAATCACTCAACCTTTGGTGGCCGTGCCTTCTGTTGCCTAGGCCCTAAGCTCTGGAATTCCCTGCCTAAACCTGTCCGCCTCACTACCCCTCTTTCCTCCTTGAAGACGCTCCTTAAAACCTACCTCTTTGATCAAGCTTTTGGTCACCTGCCCTAATTTATCCTTATGTGGATCGGTGTCAAATTTTTTTGTCTTAAAATACTCCTATGCAGCGCCTTGGGACATTTTACTATGTAAAAGGCGCTATATAAATACAAGTTGTTGTTGTTGTTATAAAATTATGAGGGGGCCTAGATAGAGTGGATAGGAAGGACCTATTTCCCTTAGCAGAGAGGTCAATAACCAGGGGGCATAGATTTAAATTGGTAGGAGGTTTAGAGGGGATTTGAGGAGAAATATTTTCACCCAGAGGGTGGTGAGGGTCTGGAACTCACTGCCTGAAAGGGTGGTAGAGGCAGAAACCCTCATCACATTTAAAAAGTACTTGGATATGCACTTGAAGTGCCGTAACCTACAAGGCTACGAACCAAGTGCTGGAAAGTGGGATTAGGGTGGATAGCTCTTAAATAGTGCGGTTACATTTGCTACCTTCCAATCCGCGGGAACCGTTCTAGAATCCATAGAATTTTGGAAGATGACAACCAATGCATCCACTATCTCTATAGCCACCTCTTTCAAAACCCTAGGATGTAGGCCATCAGGTCCAGGGGATTTATCGGCTTTCAGTCCCATTAATTCCTCCAGTACTATTTTTTTACCAATACTAATTTCTTTCAGTTCCTCATTCTCGCTAGACCCTTGGTTCTCGACTATTTCTAGGAGGTTTTTTGCATCCTCTTCCATGAAGACAGACACAAAGTATTTGTTTAATTTCTCTGCCATGTCCTTATTCCCCATTATAATTTCTCCTGTCTCAGCCGGTAAGGGACCCACATTTACTTTCGCTAATCTTTTCCTTTTTACATGTCTATAGAAGCTTTTAGTCTGTTTTTATGTCTCTCGCTAGTTTAGTCTCATATTCTATTTTCCCTTTCTTTATCAATTTCTTGGTCCTCCTTTGCTGAATTCTAAAATTCTTCCAATCCTCAGGTTTACTGCACTTTTTGTCAACATTATAAGCCTCTTCCTTTGATCTAATACTATCTTTAACTTCTCTTATTAGCCACGGTTGGACCACTTTTCCTGTGGGGTTTTTGTGCCTTAAAGGAATGTATATTTGTTGTAAATTATGTATTAATTCTTTAAATGCTAGCCATTGCTTGTCTACCATCATACCTTTTAATGTAGTTTCCCAATCTACCTTAGCCAATTCATACCTACGTAGTTTACTTTGTTTAGATTTAAGACCCTAGTTTCGGATTTAACTAAATCACTTTCAAACTTAATGTAAAATTCTATCATATTATGGTCAACTCTTCCCTAAAGTTCCCTTTACTACAAGGTTATTAATTAACCCTTTCTCATTGCACAATACTAGATCTAAAATAGCCTGTTCCCTAGTTGGTTCCTCAACATACTGATCTAGAAAACTATCTTGCATACATTCCATGAATTCATCCTCCACACTATTACTGCAAATTTGGTTTGCCCAGTCTATATGTAGATTAAAGTCCCCCATGATAACTGTATTACCCTTGTTACATGCACCTCTAATTTCCTGATTTATACTCTGCCCTACATTACAACTACTGTTTGGGGGCCTATAAACAACTCCCACCAATGTTTTCTGCCCCTTGCTGTTTCTTACCTCCACCCAAACTGATTCTACTTCTTGATTTTCAGAGCTAAGATCCCTTCTCTCTACTGTCTTTATCCCATCCTTTATTATCAGGGCTACCCCTCCTCCTTTTCCATTTTACCTATCTCTTCTAAAAGTTAAGTATCCTGGAATATTTAGTTCCCAACCTTGGTCACTTTGCAACCATGTCTCCGTAATGGCTATTAGATCAAACCTACTGATTTCTATCTGTGCTTTTAATTCACCTATTTTGTTGCGAATGCTTCGCACATTTAGATACAGTGGCCCAAAATTTACAGTCAGAGGCTTCCCGCGGGCGGATGCCTCCGACCTGCAAAAAATCTACGAATTTACCTGGTGGTCTGGGAGTTTTGTAGATTCGCGCTCCTGGGCCTCTCCAGGTACCCGCTGGTAGAGGCCCACGTATCCCAGGGGCGTATGCGGTTCGCAAGCACCCCTGGGATCACGTGGGCCGGCCCAACCAATGAAAGAAGGGGAATCCCCATTCATACTTATGAGGATTCCGTATGTATGGAACTCCCATAAGTATGAATGGGGATCACGTAAAAAATACACGAACACATGAAATAAATTAAAAAAAAAATACATTTAAAATTAATTAAAATGGCATTTACTTAAATATTTCAAACAAAAATTTAATTTTTTGAAAAAAATAGTGTATGTTTTAACGGGGCTAAAAATAAACTTACCTTATTGGACAGGCTTTTTAATGTATAAATGAGTGATAAAATTTTATTTTTCTACTTTTTAAAACTCTTATGCTGGTAAAAGCAGGCATTACGCCTGCTTTTACTAGGCATAAGAATTTCAAGGGCATTCGCTGGGCAGAAGTTGGGCAAATAGCACAACTCTCCACCTTCGGAGGTCTTTTTCCCGGGGATGCGGATGATCTGTCAAGAGAATTCTTGACAGATCGCAAGTTCCGGGTTTTCGCGCATGGGCTTCACATGCCTAAACCCGGAACTTGCACGGCCCCTACTGACGCGTGCGCACCTCGTACGCACCCGTAGGGGTCGCAAAATACAGCCCAGTGCCTTTAGCTTTGACTTTTTTCTATTTTTCCCTAACGTCGCCTTAGTCACTGATGCCCTATTACCTTTGTTACTCTCTCTGTCCCTTCCTGACCCACTCTGCTTATTTTTTACCCAAAACTCTGCTCTGCTCTGGAGCCCTGACATTTCTCTTGCCGCTTTTAAATTTAATCTCCCCCCCCCCCCCCGCCTTATACGTAGTGGTTATTAATACCAGGGTCATCCTGTCTGCTTGGGTTTAACATGGCATTAGGAGGTGGGGAAATTATAGAAATATTTGCATCCACAAGATTGATAGGCCATTGCTTCCCTTGCTGACTTTGTTTTAGATGAAAATTAAGGAACCTACTTTGTTTCCTGAAAAATTGAGTTTGTTGAAGCTATGGACATTGAGGTGGTCAAAGAGCCCAAAGTCAATTTTCGTACTCTTGAGTTGTCAGACAGAATGATCTTTTTATATTTATTAGACCATTATTACCACTTCTCTTAAATTCAGGTCTTTACAGATACAGTGGGAAAACCCACGGTAGGATTGGCAATTATGAATTCAGAAAGGGGCACTTGATGCAGAAATTAAGTCCATCAGGCATTGAAAATGGACTTTAACAGTCTACAGTGTTCAAAATCTTTGACAGGACTAAAAGCAGCCATTCTGTAAATTGTAAGCGTGACAGCATATATCTTGTGTTTGTCTTCTCATTCTTTTTTTTGAAATAACATTTAGCAGAAAATCTATCTTGTAGCCAAGTCAGAAATCTTAAGTAACTACATCAGGTTCTGAGGACTCAATAATGGAGCTGGGGAGAATTGAGCTGACGATCAGGCATTCTGGCTACTTTTTATAGAGCGAGACAATGACATCACAACACGCACATCCCTGACATGACCTTTTTCAGTGTCACGTACATGATTCCCCATGAACAATTAGACAAGGGACAGACTCCTGCACTGTGTGCAGAATGCTGAATGAAGAACCAGCACTATTCAGGGCAGATGTTTTATCTGAACTCTGCTCAAGATACCACTGCAACTTTTCTTCATCTATTCTTCTTCTAAAATTGCCCGAGGAAGAACCATGCCAGCACTTTGCAGCACATGCCAGCACGCACTCAACCCTTCACAAGCACCAGCTCAGAGACAGCATCTGTGGGAAAATTAGGGAATGAGCCAGAGGGGTGGGCACTGAGTGAGATACGCACAGCACAAGTGAGCAGGAGGAGTTTCTGATGGCACGAGGAAGAGGACACTGCTGGCTGGAGAATCAGATTCCTTGATCCCTGGAAGAGCCTGGGGAACAGCATCTCATGAGTCCTGCTTTTAAAAGAAACATGCTTCCAGATAATGAAACATCAGTTCCAAACAGTGTGCTGTAGGTGCAGGAGTTAACTCGCAACATACGCAGTACACTGAAAGACAACTTCACAACTCTGCCATACAGTATAGAACAAATGGCAGCTCCAGGAGCATCTGCAATGAGGCCCCATATGACAGAGGCCCAAGGGCAGTCTGTGCATTTCCAAGCATGCTCAGACTATGGCCATAGGGGCCTGAATACTAGATTGGATACAACTGTTTCCTACTCCCTTCAAAGGAATGAAGCTAGGTTGCAGAGAAGGATCACATGGCTTCACCGATCTCACTGGGATCATTAGGTCTGTTTTCCAACAATTCAGTGGCCATGGTGAGTCAGTGCCTATTTCCACTGGGATGGCAGGAATGGCCTAGGTGACGATGTTGTGTCTCAGGATAGTTCTCGTGCCTGTTCCCTCTGATGCCTGCATATGTGGCAGAAAAGACATGTAGCTAGGCTGCTCATGCACGAGCACAAGCCTGTACAGGTCCATCTCAGACTTAGCTGCCGTGAGGCAAGAATGACCTCAATGTCAGTAGACTTCTATTGCAACATAACAGCTATCCCTTTCACGCACTTTTGTCATTGAGAGAGAACCTTAGAGAAGTACAAGGCTAGGGTTTGAGGAACCTACATCATTCACTGGCACCAACAGGCAGCACCTTGGTGAGAAGCACTAGGCACACATACAATATAGTTTCACATGAAAATTATGGTTGCACTAAAATTGTTGTGCAGGCAGATATAGTTAAGTCGCTTTTATCAGATGACGTAAATAGGAACTTAGAGATTTGTTATGCACAGAGAAGGGTCTGAAAATTAAGGTATATTTATGCACAGAGAAGGGAGAAGATGTAGAAAGGACTGTTAATGTATTGGCACATGTTAATAGAAGGTCTCTTTTATGAGTGTGACACAAATGGTTCGCAGCTGGCAAATCCTCTTCAGGCAGTTGCTGTAGCTCCTCTTGTTAATGCCCCTGCTGCCCATGGGAGCCTCCTACCTCTAGTTTCTCCATGATGGGGCATCTTTGCAAAGCACAGCAGGCAGGCAGCATACTACCACAAGCCTGGATACCCTAGCTGTACTATATTCCAAGATGCCTTCCAAAAGGCGTTTGATAAAGTGCCACATAATAGGCTTGCCAGAAAAGTTGAAGCCCATGGAATAAAAGGGACAGTGGCAGCATGGATACAAAATTGGCTAAGTGATAGGAAACAGAGAGTAGTGATGAACGGTTGTTTTTCAGACTGGAGGAAGGTATACAGTGGTGTTCTCCAGGGGTCAGTACTGGGACCACTGCTTTTCTTGATATATATTAATAACTTGGACTTGGGTGTACAGGGCACAATTTCAAAATTTGCAGATGACACAAAACTCGGAAGTATAGTGAAGTGAGGAGAGTGATAGACTTCAAGGGGACATAGACAGGCTGGTGGAATGGGCGGATATGTGGCAGATGAAATTTAACGCAGAAAAGTGCGAAGTGATACATTTTGGTAGGAAGAACGAGGAGAGGCAATATAAACTAAAGGGTACAATTCTAAAGGGGGTGCATGAACAGAGAGACCTGGGGGTGTATGTGCACAAATTGTTGACGGTGGCAGGGCAGGTTGAGAAAGCGGTTAAAAAAGCTTATGGGATCCTGGGCTTCAATAATAGAGGCATAGAGTACAAAAGCAAGGAAGTTGTGATGAACCTTTATAAAACACTGGTTCAGCCTCATCTGGAGTATTGTGTTCAATTCTGGGCACCTGCACTTTAGGAAGGATGTGAAGGCCTTAGAGAGGGTGCAGAAAAGATTTACAAGAATGGTTCCAGGGATGAGGGACTTCAGTTACGTGGATATACTTAAGAAGCTGGGGTTGTTCTCCTTAGAGCAGAGAAGGTTGAGAGGAGATTTGATAAAGCTGTTCAAATCATGAGGGGTCTGGACAGAGTAAATAGAGAGAAACTGTTCCCATTGGCGGAAGGGTCGAGAACCAGAGGACACAGATTTAAGGTGATTGGCAGAAGAACCAAAGACGACATGAGGAAAAAAAATTTACACAGCGAGTGGCTAGGATCTGGAATGTACTGCCTGAGAGGGTGGTGGAGACAGATTCAATTGTGGCTTTCAAAAGGGAATTGGATAAGTACCTGAAGGAAAAAAAATTGCAGGGCTACGGGGAAAGGGCGGGGGAGTGGGACTAGCAGAAGTGCTCTTGCAGAGAGCCAGCACTGTAACCATTCTATGATTCTATGGACCCAGACAGATCCAGGTACCTGAAGTGCGGCTTCAGAATACCAATAATGTGCTCAATGATTACTCTGGTGGATGAACACAGCTCATTGTACCAGTGTTTAGCGCTTGTCCTGGGAAATCGCTCAGGTGTCATGAGCCATGGCTGCATTGAATAGCCTTGATCTTCCAAGAATCATCTCGACCTGCCTTTCAGGGTCAAAGAGTGGGGACACAGTAGGCTATCTTAGAATGAAAGCATCACGATAACTGCCAGGAAAGTGGGCGCTGACTTATATAATGTAGCGTTGATGGTTACAAACAAATTGCACACAGGGAGTGGAATCCTTTCCTACTGATGTAGGTAGTGGCAGTGAGCAAGGGAACATGCGAGTGCAATCTATGATTCTCTAGACTTTTAGGAATCCTACCACTCTAAAATTGCAGTGTCCCCTCATGCTGCTGTAGGAGATTGCTTGCTTTAACAAACAATGTACATGTGATTGCTCGATGCATCTGTGCACAGCTGATTGGGTAATGTTAGTTATCTTCCTCGGGGCAGCCTGCAATGACCCTGCATAACTGTTAAGGGCAGTTATGACTGGGGGTGCAGTGCTTGTGGTGGAGGTGGGTTCTGGGTCAGGTTGCAGCAAGTGGCATAACTCAGTCAAATTTTCCTCTGCAAAGCGAAGCCTCCACAAGCACGGCTCATCAGACAATGTAGATATGTGTTCCTTAGCTGATATAATCTAGTTTTGGTCTAACAGTGGGGGTTTGCTGTGCACCTCCAGTGCTGCCTGACCAACCTGGCATCCATCCATTGCTCTGGAAAATCTCAGCTATATCTCTGCAAATGGGTCCATATGAGTGAACATCAAATTATGTTTTAATGCTATTTTGAAAAAATATGCCTGGTGACTGACTCACATACTGAAGTGCAAGATTCAAATATCATACAGTAATAGTTAAGCTACAATTGTCCAGAGATATGTTAAGTATTTATAAACATCAAGTTTCAATGAAAAAAGAATTGTGTAGCAAGAATAGATTTTAGAATCACATAATGAATTTTCAAATGGCACTAACTTCCATTCTATCCCTTCCTGCATCCCCCACCCCCACCACCTATTTCGCTCCAAGTTCTCCAGTTGGCAGGAGCTAGGGGTAAGAAGCAGAGCCCATTGGCAATTATACACAAAACAGAGTTTGATCTTTATTCAAAAAGTGGTTCCTAATTTCTTAAAACAAAGGATTGTGACTGTTGTGCGCCGCTGCAGCTTCAAGTCAGACATAGTTCATTGACTTCCACTATGTTTGGAGTTTGTAGCAGACATTTTAAAACTGAAAGCTCAGAATTTCTCCACTTTTCATAATATGCACAATTCTGCAAAATACATGTCTTCAGATTGCTACCATGAATGACTTAAAGTGGAATCAGCCAATTGCATAGATCCACTATTATTCAGTATGTACTGAAGTAAAATTAAGCAATAATTTCCATTCATCAGCAATGTAGAAGGCAACTGATGGCTCTTGGGTTAATTAAATGCTAAGGGGACAAACATTTAATCACCATACAAAAGCAGCTTATTGCTGAGGACATGCAAGGTAACTTGAAAGTATCACTTTATGCTGCATTAAGGATATTGAACTTTATATACCGTCAAAGAAGCTGTATGCCAGAGATTATGAAATCATCATGTCAGTGTACTGTGACTGGCCTGCAGTTAGCCAGTGCATATTTGCATACTGACAGCACCAAATAATCAGTCGCATGATGCATTTTCTATGTTGTAATTGGCTTATTATACAGTATTAAAAAAATGAAAAACATCTTGAAGAGCAGTAAATGCTTGTACCTTATTAAAAATTCTAGTCAACAATGTATTCTAAAAATCCATTACTGATGCTTTTTTAAGTTCTCAATATTGTTATAAAATAAAGTTTGCAGTGCATGGCATCAGTCTTATACGATCATAAAATACACTATGTTAATTTGGTAAGCTTACAAAAGGTTGCGTTTTCAATAAGGTTGAACATCCATGTGTTTTTTTAATATTAAATAAATTGGCGAGGGGGAAAACACTTAATTTTTCCACAGAGTGAACTGTATGCTCTACTTACATGCTTTAGTGATAACATCCTGTAAGTCAGCCATAGAATCAACTACTGCAGCCAATAGGTCAGAACTTGAAAACCATCCAACAGCCTGGGTAAAGCGGTTCTGCTGTCTTTCCTGTCCTAACAAAAATGTGGCAAAGTAAAATGACAGCACATGTAGTGGCAGCCAAAGGCACAGAATAGACTGCACGTATAGAAAATATACAACAACTATGCTACAGCATTATATAAGGTTTTGTTGACCATTTCTGTATGAACTCCAGTAGTAGAAAATGTTTAATTTCTATTGTGGAACTTTGTTTGCCTTAGACTACAAAGGAATTACATCAGTGTTTATAGTACACTTTGAAGAAGTGGAATTGTTTTTGCTTTCTTGGACATACTGTTAAATATTGCTTCAGTCCTCACCATGTGTCAACTTGCCTTTTTCGAGCAACCTGCTCACAAAATAACTTTCAGAATCAAAAGCTCAATTTCACTGGAACAGATTTCTAAAAGTAAATCACTTTAAAGTAAGTGTTGAGCAGAACAGAGCATGAGAAGACTGGACCCAGGTTCAAATGATCTTGGTTGTGAAAAGCCAACATCCGATGTGCAGGATACAGCCAAAGTTAATCAAGCAACAGTGGCCAGGTCATGTCAAGCTTGGGTTTCAAAAGTCTGGAATATCTGAGAAAGGGAAGATTGAGAGAAGTGAGGAGTTCCATAGTATTGAGGTCCCAGGAAAGAAGGAGTTAAGAGTAAGAGATGGTGTGACGAATTTTGAAATCAAAATAGTGAAGATGTAGGGACAAGGAAGAGGATGTAGGATGGCATATTTGGAGCTTAGGAGAACCAACAGATGAAAATTCTTACGACAATCATCACATAGAAACGGACAAGAAAGGTCATGACAAACAGAGACTGAATGGAGGTTGGAGATAGGAGTAGTTGCCTATCAAGGAACAATCTTCATTTTGCATCCCTTCCAGAAAGTGGCACTATCAGAGCCACCCCACATATCGGAGTACTGTAGTATTCCAGTCTTGGACTGACTCAAACTTTATAGCATTAAAGAGCTATTAAGGGCAGGAGTATATGGCACAAAAAAGGAATCGGAGCTTCTTGAAAGCAGCTTCAGCAATGGAGGAGATCTGGGTATTCCATTTGACATCAGAGGAAATAGTAAGATGAAAACTTATAAAATACTAAGAGTGGATGGGCGCATCAAAAATAAAGGGTAGTAACTGCCGATCAGACTTGTGAGTAACCAAACTTTTTGAAGAATTAAAAGAAATAGATTTTCACTGTGTTATTGAAATAATTGAAGAGATCAAGATTTAGTGAATCCAACCCAAATGAAGATGAAAGCATCCGCTCTCTAGTGCCTACAAAAGATTGAGCTGTTTCAATACTTTCCAAAATAGAACAAGTTTGCGGTACAAAACTATCCATTATGTGGTACTAAATTGAGACAACAGGAGAGCTCGAGAGTCAAGGGTTATGGGAGTGGGCAGGGAAGTGGAGTTGAGGCCAAGATCAGATCAACCATGATCTTATTGAATGGTGGAGCAGGCTCGAGGGGCCAAATGACCTACTCCTGCTCCTACGTCTTATGTTCTTATGTAAAATTAATCTGTCACACTGATTTTCTGAGATTAGGGTTATGGTTTGTTATTGTTTTGATTTCCCTTAGATATCCTCTTGGATATAGCAGTTGCGGTTACTCCCACTTGTGGTCTGAACATCTTACTGCACCCCATACTGTCCAATATTAAATTAAATAAGCATATAAGCAAGGAAGTTATGCTAAACCTTTATAAATCACTGGTTAGGCCTCAGCTGAAGTGTTGTGTCCACCTCTGGGCACCACACTTTAATAAGGATGTCAAGGCCTTAGAGAGGGTGCAGAGATTTACTAGAATGGTATCAGGGATGAGGGACTTCAGTTATGTGGAGAGACTGGAGAAGCTGGGGTTGTTCTCCTTTAGAGCAGCAAAGATTAAGGGGAGATTTAATAGAGGTGTTCAAAATTATGAGACAAGAAGCAAGATTGAGCAAAGCAAGCAAAATTGTCTTAGATTGTTACTCTATATTTAATTGTTGTATGTTGGTAACCAGAGGACACAGATTTAAGGTAATTGGCAAAAGAACCAGAGGGAAGGTGAGGAATTTTCTTTTTTTTACGCAGCGAGTTGTTGTGATCTGGAGTACACTGCTCTGATGAATTTAGTGGCCATTGATTGTTTCGCAGTGGATCCAGCCTACAATCACTACACCACACTTTAATCCACCTCCTTCCCCTCATACTCACACACTCACCACTACTGCAACCCTCACTTCCCCACACCGTACACACTACATGCCAACTATTCTACCATGAAAGGCACATTCTCTAAACATCTCACAAAACTGTCTCTCACACACTCCCTTCTTTCTTGCAGGAGAACGTCGCGCACAATCTGAGACAGGAGGTTTTCATTGGAGGAGGAGGCTGAGCCCAACTGTACACCCTCTTGCCCCTTGATGTTAACATGCTGGCCATCACGGGCAGGGGGAGAGTCATGGGCTCGGCGAGAGGCAATGCTGGACGTGGCATTGTGCAGGGTTTCTTCACACCTTATCTTCCTTTTCCCTTCTTACTTCTAGCTCTCCCTACACACTCTGCATGACAAACTGCATCTGCTTTTAGCAGCTACTTCTCTCTCTGCTCTCCCTTGTCCCTTTCTTTTACATCAGGTGCTGAAAATGTTGAGCCACTTCAGAAAGAGGACACTAGCCTTCCTGAAGATGCAGCGTCACTCGATCTGACCTTAGCAAACATCAGCTCAGACAGTGGCACCATATATACTTTAGCAGGTCAGACAGAGGAGAGTTCTTCACATGGCGAATCACCAGGCACAAACATGCAGGAACTAGGGCAGTGGGATAGGACGTCACTAGGGCAGTGGGGTAGGACGTCACAGGTGCCAGCCTGCTGGAGGACGAGATCACATACTAGTTCTGTTGCAGATTACTCAGATGCAGACTTCGAGAGTCCAGGCTACCAAAGAAAGCTGATGGGCATACACCAGGAAATGCTAGGTGTTCTGGGCAGCCTGCCAGCGAGCTTGCACACAATGGCTCAGAGCGTGGAGGAGTCTAGCTTCAACTTCAGTCAAAATTTTGCACAGCGCTTGGCGACTATTCTGTCCAACATGGACCGAGCTGTCAGCTCCAATGAACACGACAGTGGCGCCCACAGTGATGGAGCCTCTTCTGACAACTTCTATGGCAGCTAACACTGCTGCCATGGAAGCTCAGACAGCTGCCATCTTGGCTATGTGGTCCAGTGTTGAGAGGGGCTTCCAGAGCATCACATCAGTCCTCCACTCTGTTCTCGACCAGAGCCAGAGGAGTGGTGAGGCGCAGTCCCAGGAGAATGGCCTTAGTTCTATGGCATCCTCTCTCAGGGCAACAGAATGCCTGCTCGCCAGCCACACACTCAGTCAGTGCCCGTGTTAGTGCCACACAGCCAACTGGGCCAAACTGCCCCAGACCATGCCGAGATGCTGCAGCTGGGCCCTCAGGCCCATTTGAAGTGTCTCAACGGAAGCTCAGCAGCTTTCCGCCTCCCAAGCTATAACCACTGGAGAAACATTTCAAAGGAGCACTAGGATAAGTAAGCAAGCTCAGAAGACAAGTACCAAGGACATGCACAAGGGTGATTCATAATTATTTCTGTTAACTATTAGATACAGAGAATTCGGTTGTTTGATAAATTTGTTTTTTGTTCTGGATTTGGAGTTGGCATTTATATTTGTAATGAAGTGAGACGCATGAGGCTGGATTGAATGAAGACAATCAGATGGTGGTAGTAAGGACGGTGGTGATAAAGATTGTGGGACTGTTGGTGTATTGGGGACGGGAGGGATGGTTCAGGTGAAGCGCTCTTGGATGAGCTGCTCTCAGAGCTCTAGCAGCTCGGAACACTGGTGGTCGATGTCTCTTCATGCTCCTCCTCCTCCTGCTGCACTTCTTGCTGCCCAGGTGGTGGTAAGGGCTCGTTCCGAATGATGGCAAAGTTATGGAGCATGCAGCAAACGACTACAAATCTGGATACCCGCTCAGGGCTGCACTGCAAAACTCCTCCCGAATGGTCCAGGCAGCTGAAGTGTTGCTTAAGCACGCCAACTGTCTGCTTGATGATGTTTCTGATGGCAGCATGGCTCTCATTGTAGGACAGCACTGCAGCTGTGCCCAGGTTCCAGACAGGAGTCATGAGCTAAGTTTGAAGGGGATAGCCCTTGTCGTCCAGTCGTCAGTCTGTAACCTGACAGCCTGGTTGGAACAAAGGCAGCTCAGAGGACAGAGCTGCAGAATGAATGAATCATGACTGCTGCCAGGAAACCAGGCACAGATCTGCGTGATGCGCTGCCTGTGATCACAAACCAGCTGGACGTTAAAGGAGTGGAATCACTTTCTATTGAGAAAGATGCCAGGCTGGTGATGAGGAGCACACAAGGCAATGTGAGTGCAGTCTAAGGCACCTTGGACCATGGGGAAGACTGTCATGCATGCGAAGCCTAGTGCTCTCTCATCCTGCTGTAGGTGTTCCTTTTGGTGTAGAGAGCCTCACTGACCTCCCTTATACAATGGTGGACTGTGAACTGGGAGATGTCGCTGACGTCATCTGCATCAGCCAGGAGGGAGCCTGTAGCATAAATGTTAAGGGCCACGGTAATCTTGACAGCCACGGGCAGTACTGTCCATGCCCTGGTACGAGGCTCAAGTTGTAACTGCAGCAGGGGAAACAGCTCAGTGACGGCCTCCTTGGTAAAGCGGAGATGCCTGAGGCATTGCCCATCCGAGAAGTTCATGTAGGAGAACTGCTCCCTGTAGACCCACTGTGGGGATGGCTCCCTGTGCAGTGCTATCCTTCTCCCTCTTCAGCTCTCTCCTGTCTTCCTTGCTGCTGCTCCTCCTCCTCCAGCCACAAAGGCAGCCCAGCAAACCACCCATGGCTGCAGTACAACTGTTTGGAAGACAGCTAAAAACAGTCCAGCATCAGAAAGAGCTTGTTATCAGCAGTCAGAAATCCATTCTCTAAGTCAGAAAATGCCCAGGAGTTGACCAGCAACCTCAAATGACAAACCAGCAACTAGCTTGTATGTAGTGGATGAGCCCTTTGAGTTGCTGAAAGGTCCTTGCTGCCCATTAGCGCCAAGAGTTGCTGGGCAAGTTCATCACATGGCAAGTCAGGTGCTGGGACAGCCCAATATCACAAGAGGGTCCAACAAGAAGCAGACCCAAATTTGAATCTTTTAATCAGCGATTTAACTAGTTCTGGCATGCACCCTGGACACCTATGGAGCAGCACTCCCGGTACGTAATGAACGGCGCGCCTCGCCGGCCTTATTAGATGCTTAGGCGCTCGTTCAGCGCCTGAAACATGGACATGGCATGATTACATTTATAGGCCAGAGTGGGCAAGTCACCTATCCTGGGAGAGAGTCCCATTCTTTCCAAGAACAGGATTAAAAAGTTGTAAACAACTGCAGGAAAAGGATGCATGCTTCGGGCACACTCCAAACTAAGATTAAACAATATCCCATAACCAAGTTCATGGAATCAAAATTATTCAAAGTAAGTGATGCGGATTAATGAAATGTCAGACAAGCTCATCTCCCTGTCACAAACAACTAATTTCCTTGTGTGGCTAACATTATCAAGAATGCTGCTACTTTGCAACTGATGCCTAGGGTCTGGTCTACATCTGGATCCCAGGCATCAGTTCCAAAGTACCTTAGTTCTGCTCGTATGGATGACAAAGCTATCTGAGATTCTCCTTAAAGATAAATTTCTCTTTACAGACAAGTGAAGAGTAAAGCACAAAGCCAAGAAACAGTAGTGCTCCAAAACCATCAAGGCATAGCTGCTAAAGAATGCTTTTTGGATTATTCTCCTTGACTTATCACCCACATTCTACAGGAAGGTAAGGATCCTTTCAATGTAAATGCTGGAAAATATTCCACCATAAATGTCAAAGAATCATACAGCACAGAAAGAGGCCATTTGACCCATCGTGCCAGCTCTTTGAAAGCGCTATCCAATTAGTTTCACTCCCCTGCTGTTTCCCCACTGCCCTGTAATATTTTCCCCCTTCGAATATTTATCCAATTCCCTTTTGAAAGTTACTAATGAATCTGCTTCCACCACCCTTTTAGACAGTGCATTCCAGATCATAATAACTCGCTGCAATGTTCCCATTAATTTTTCTTTTTGGGTGCGCGGCTCCTTTAAGGGGGTGCGCGGCCCATTCAAAATAACACACATACACGGTTTTTCCTATTGAAAAGCCGGCAAGCCGGCTGTACGGAAAGTCCAGAGCGCTGCGTGGCTGTGCAGCTTAGAGAAAATTGACTCACTGAGTATTTTTTTCCCCCTCATCTCCCTCTGGTTCTTTTGCCAATTGCCTAATATCTGTGTCCCCTGGTTACCGACCCTCCTGCCAGTGCAAACAGTTTCTCCTTATTTACTCTATAAAAACCCTTCATAAGTTTGAACACCTCTATTAAATCTCCCCTTAACCTTCTCTGCTCTAAGGAGGACAACCACAGCTTCTCCAGTCTCTCCACATAGCTGAAGTCCCTCATCCCTGGAACCATTCGAGTACATCTCCTCTGCACCCTCTCCAAGGCCTTGACATCCTTCCTAAAGTGTGGTGTCCAGAATTGGAAACAATACTCCAGCTGAGGCCCAACAAGTGATTTATAAAGATTTAGCATGACTTCCTTGCTTTTGTACTCCATGCCTCTATTAATAAAGCCAAGAATCCCATATGCTTTTATAACAGTTTTATCAACTTGTCCTGCCCCCTTCAAAGATTTGTGTAGGTAAACCCCCAGGTGTCTCTGTTCCTGCCCCCCATTTAATGGGCCATATTTTCCGATCGGAGGCTTCCCACGTGCGGAGACCTCCGATCTGGAAAAAATCTACGCACTTACCTGAGGGCTCCCGAGGTGCGTATAGTTCTGATCCTGGGCCTCTCCAACTCCAAGTGCGCAGGGCCTACGTATCTCAGGGGCGCATGCGGTTCGCAAGCGTCCCTGGGATCACGTGGGCCATGGGGAGGCAATCAAAGAAAGGAAGACCTGTCAAATATATGAATCGAGATCAATGAAAAAACATGGTAAAACTTTAAATAAAATTTTTTTAAATCACCTTTTTAAAATTAGTTGAAATTACAATAAATTAAATATTTTAAACAAAAATGTAATTTTTTGAAAAAAAAATTAAAGTTTTTTACGGGGCTAAAAATAAACTTACCTTTTTAAAAAAAAAGTATTTTTAAATGATAAATGACTGAAAAAAAGGTGTTTTTTTTACTTTTTTCAACTCTTATCCTGGTGAAAGCAGGCCTTACGCCTGCTTTTACCAGGCGTAAGAATTGTAAGGGTTTTCTGCAGGCGGAGGGTCTCCAGAAAGCGGAACTATCCGCCCGCAGAGGCCCTTCTCCAGGGCAGGCGTCCGATCTGTCAAGAGCATTCTTGACAGATCGGAAATGCCGGTTCTCAGCGCATGCACTGTGCATGCCTGAAACCGGCATTTCCGATGTCCTTACGGACAGCGCGTACCCACCCGTAGGGATCGGAATATCCGGGCCAATATCTCACATCATAATGAAATGCATGGCCTGAAAGGATGGTGGAAGCAGATTCAATATTAACTTTCATAAGGGAATTGGATATATACTTGAAAAGAAAAATTTGTGAGGCTATGGGGTAACTAATTGGATAGCACTTACAAAGAGCCAGCACAGGCACGATGGATCGAATGGCCTTCTTCTGTGCTCTACTATTTTCTGAATAATCTATTCAACTTTCTAGAAGAACGGCAGAGGACATATTTCCTCCATTTAGCACTATATTTTATTTGTGGTATTCCTGGAAGCCAACGGTGTCCCACTGGAGAACATGATGCCTGAATGAAGCAGATGGCTTACTTCAGGCTCCAGAATGTCTCTAAACAGATGGTTCTCCAAATAATCCAAACAATTTATGTGCATCATTGAAATGTAAATGGTAAATTTCTTCTATCGTCCTTTTAACCAAACCATCTGAAGTGATGGACAGCCATTGCACTATAAAATGTAAAAGGCAGGTCCCACGTGCTTCCCTGGTAAGATTGAAGGGATAATGTTGCTGGGAGCTAGGACAAAATTGGCAGAGCTGTTTTGGCACAGCCCATTATCAGTGGTCCAAACATGGGACACCAACAACTCACATAGTGGCCTACAACTTAAAAGTCCTAAAAGGTCTGCTGGCATGTGTCCTCCTCTGACCTGTAGACATGGGGGCTGATGTCATGATGTCATCCAGCGGCTTAAAGTCTGCTGAGGTAATTTCCAGACCTCCAGCACTGAAAGGGTGGCTCAAGTTGCTAGGTCTTCAGTCCACAGAAAAACCCACAATGCAAAATTAAGCAGTCTACATGATGCCCTTCATCAGAGAAAATGGATTCTCCTTCACAGAGGTTCAAGCGATTCTGACCAGAGACCGAGATGTGATGCCCTCTGGGAATTCCAAAAAGCGATTCTCGGGGAATCCACAAGGTCGCCATGAAAATAAAAATCAGGATTTATCTCAATCTGGCTGGCTGCGGTTTCCCATGCAAATCAGGCCCTGCTGTTAAATTTGGCAGGGCCTGTGGGAAACCCGGCCTCCCGAATTTCCCAACCGCTTCGGAGACCCCCCCCCACCCCCAACCCGCCTCCCATTAAAATTCAGGCCATTGTCTCCCACAGGAAAGTCGCTACTCATTAGACAGGTTACAATATCATTCTGTGCTCATCCAAGAATAGTCAATAGATGACAAGCAAAATACAGGTATAGATATATTTTGTAACAATGAAAAATATATTGCTCATAATATTTCTAGTTTCAGTACTTACAAAAGCAGATTGTGATATGTTGTAAACTGTTGAAATTTCTCTCCTTTTCTTCCTCTTACTGCTGCTAAAAATCAGATTTACACAAAAGATGCCAAGATTTACCCTATTTTTGAAATCTGCACCAACCTTTCCAATCTGTACCTCTAATTTTGGGCGACTGCTCACTTTTTGCGCCCTCGCCAGAGGCCACTACACCTCTACCCTCTAGAATTCTCTTCCTAAACCACATCACTAAAACAGATTATCTGATCAACATCACATTGCTGTTTGTGGGATCTCGCTGTGCACAAATTAGCTATCACATTCCTTACATTACAACATTTCAAAAGTACTTAATTGGCTGTAAAGCTCTTTGGGACGTCCTGAGGTCGTGAAGGATTATTATATAAATGCAAGCCTTTCTTTCCTTCTAAACCATTTTTGACTTCCTACTGCCCTGGCATCAATCACCCCATCGATCGATGCAGTTTGCGGAGCAAAGTAAGCACGTTCTTCCTGCGGACTGATACACCAACGAGTTATTCCTGCTACTAATATTAATAAGATAATTTTCTGCAAAAATATCACTATTTTCCCTTGGGTAGCTAAGATTGCCTATCAGAACTTCAAACTGGGGTTCTGCAGGAGTGTATTGATATTTGCAGGGGGGGCCCTCCATCAAAATGTTTGAAAACCACTGTTCTAGTGAGAGAATCCTTGCCAATGAATGTGATGGTGGATATTATTTGAGGAGTTCAATAACCAGAAACCGTACTACCCCAGGAATCCAGCCTGCTAAGTCTTCTTCTCTGATACTACCGTGTGCCTTGGAAGGGATCCTGCCACCTTTTTTGCTGCACCTAGAATACAATAATAAAACTGGCACCTGGGTGAATGAACAGAGTCAACCAGCTGAAATTTGGCTGAAAATTGTTTCAGTGAGTTAGCCCACATCAAACTCCCCTTTGGCAGTTCACAAGGATGAAGCTAGGATGAACCCTGTGCAATCAGCAGTAACTATTCAACACTTGGAGCAGAGACCATTAGAGCTGAGATATTCAGACTTTGGACCACTTTTCTTTTATATGTCTGTGCAAGAGGGTCATGGATGGACTCTAGCTAAGAGGAATCTTCCTCCTTGGACTCCATAATCGGAGCAAGTCAACTTGAGCCCTCAAGGGAGCATGAAATCGATCAGTTCCTCAGTTTTTTGTGGCAACAACTTCACCATTTCTTCCACAGAGTGGTCAGGCATTTAAATTATTCCTGCAAGTTCCAAATAGTACTGTTGATGATTGAGACAAAACAATGAGCCATAAATTCCTCCAGTAAGGAGCCACCAAAGAGCTGCGGATTCCTCAACCATATGGTCTTTAGGAGCTGAGAACCACCAAACAGGATGGCGACTGACTTATTAAGCTCCAAAGCATAGTTGAAGTTTTAAAGACTGCTTCATATCTGATGAAGGTAGATAGCATCTGTAGTGTATAATGCTCAACAATCTCAAGTGCTACCTGGATAAACCTCTGAATCAGGAGGGATCAAGCATACCTTGACAGTGGTGAGTGCTGTAGATGAACCAAGACCAATAAGAATGGAAGGAAACCAATTGCTCGAAATAACCACCAAAGCAGCATACTATTTCTTACAGCAATCAAGCTCCTTTGAGACAAAAGCAAAATACTGCGGATGCTGAAAATCTGAAATAAAAACAGAAAATGCTGGAAATACTCAGCATCTGTGGAGAGAGAAACAGAGTTTCTCAGAACTGGAAAAAGTTAGAGATATAACTGGTTTTAAGCAAATGCAGAGGCAAGGAAAGGGGGGAGGGGAGGAAAGAACAAAAGGGAAGGTCTGTGATTGGGTGGAAGGCAGGAGAGATTGCTTAAAACCAGTTATACCTCTAGCTTTTTCCAGTTCTGACGAAAGGCCATCGACCCGAAACGTTAACTCTTTATCTCTTTCCACAGGTGCTGCCTGACCTGCTGAGTTTTTCCAGAATTTTCTGTTTTTAAGGTCCTTTGAGAAATATTTCTAAGGTTTCTAATCTAGTTAGGTCTCAGCTCGTGCTACAATTGTCCTCAGGCAATGTATGTACGTCAGGTGAGGACTGAATCATGCTTGGCTGCAATATACTCCACAATCAAATAGGTTGCCAAAACTCATTGTTTGGGCTTATACATTGAAAAAAATGATCAAATCAGGTAATTTTAAAGTTACTGGCACTCATGGGACTGTACCACCACACAAATTAGTCCTTAAAAGAGATGGGGAGGGGAGAAGTGGGAATTAAAATTTGAAGAAAATAAATTTTCAAACAGAACCTGCATATGTTTCTTACATACAATCTTTCAAGATCCATCCAGTGTTGTGGATCCTAATGTGCACCAGCTGATATTAAAGAACAGGTAAATTCTAACGATCCCTTAACATATTGCGAGGTCAGACTTGAGAAGTGGTGGCACCAATTGGTAGCAGTCAACACTGATGTTGGATAAGCGATTTCCCATCAAGCACCAGGCTGTCAAGGGCCAGACAATACTGAACCAGACCTACAAGCAGCACCAGCCAGTGCCACAGTGGGCCAAAGCCTACTGACTGAACAGCAAATTAATTAAGGATTGGACTTCTGGAGTGCCATTCCCAGTTTTGCAGTATCCAGTTGGTACTGATGTTACACTAGCTGACTTTCCTGATTCCTGAAGGACAACTTTCCACTTATCAGAAATAAGTGACCATGAATTTGGGAATATAGAATCTATGACACAGATCAAATGGATAGTTAGAAATGGAGATGTGCAGCTATAACATTTAATAATAGATTACAATCTCAAAATGCTGACTAGGCTAGTACTTACTTGAATGAGTGATGTAGGACTTCACTTTGCCAGTGCAAATTGCAAGTCTTGGTTTGTTCTTAAAGCCGTCAGTCCAGGTAAATAGAGGCCTACATGCTAGACCTAAGGCTCGAAGTCTGTTGGCTGCTATGATTGCAATAACACTTTTTCTGAAAACCTGAATCAATCCTCTTTGAGGCTTCTTTCTTTTCTTTGATTTGCCTGGATTACCTTCCAGAGAAAGGACCTGGACAACAGTCCTGATTTCATTTTTGAAATATTCACAGGTACTTATTTGCTCTTGAAGAAAGTCTTTCTGCACAGACAGTTCACAGGATCTACTGTATAATGGGTACAATGCACCTGCCATCAGAGCACAAGCTGCCAGCAAAGCAACATGCTCCTTCACTTTCTGAGACAATAATTTCTTCGTAACAGACAGTTCAAGGATCAGCTGGTCCTTGACTTTTGCCAAACTGGATACTTTTTCTTTGGCTTCTTCTGCTCCAAGTTGACATGTCTGAAAAATTACAGAACTAAGTCAGTTGTAATTCTTAATACTGTACAAATATTTCAATAGTTCTTTTTATTACAAATTTATGGGAGTAACAAAGTAGCTTCTAGCTAGGATTTTAATTGCCATGGAAGCCTCCAACAGTACAATTTCTGTACTATATCTTTTTTCTAAGACTTTAAAATTAACTTAAGTTAGCTGTATTCTCAAGAGTTCCTTTGTCTTTGTGGGGACAAAAGACAATCCATGATTACTGCCTATGAATATAAATACGAGCTGTTCAAGTATGTGAGCTTGAAGATTCATATCGGAGCCAAACGGACTACACGCAAGCAGGCAGGCTGGTTGATATGGAACATAATAGGAGCAGGAGTAGGCCAAACGGCCCCTCGAGCCTGCTCCGCCATTCAATAAGATCATGGCTGATCATCAACCTCAACTCCACTTTCCCGCCCGATCTCCATATCCCTTGATTCCCCAAGAATCCAAAAATCTATCTATCTCAGGTTTGAATATACTCAAAGACTCAGCAGTCACTCTGGGGCAGAGAATTCCAAAGATTCACAACCCTCTGAGTGAAGAAATTCCTCCTCATCTCGGTCTTAAATGGCCTACCCCTTATCCTGAGACTATGCCCCCTAGTTCTAGACACTCCAGCCACGGGAAACAACCTCTCAGCATCTACGCTGTCAATCCCCTTCAGAATCTTATATGTTTCAATGAGATCGCCTCTCATTCTTCTAAACTCCAGAGAGTATAGGCCCATTCTACACAATCTCTCATCAGAGGACAGCCCTCTCATCCCAGGAATCAATCTCGTGAACCTTTGTTGCACCGCCTCCAAGGCAAGTATATCCTTCCTTAGATAAGGAGACCAAAACTGTGCATAGTACTCCAGGTGTGGTCTCACCAAGGCCCTGTACAATTGAAGCAAGACTTCCTTACTCTTATACTCCAACCCCCTTGCAATAAAGGCCAACATGCCATTTGCCTTCCTTATTGCTTGCTGTACCTGCATGCTAGCTTTCTGTGTTTCTTGCACGAGGACACCCAAATCTCTCTGAACACCAACATTTCAAAGTTTCTCACCATTTAAAAAAATTCTGTTTTTCTATTCTTCCTACCAAAGTGAATAACCTCACATTTCCCTACATTATACTCCATCTGCCACCTTACTGCGCACTCACTTAGTCTATCTATATCCCTTTGCAGACTCCGTGTTCTCCTCACAGCTTACTGTCCCACCTAGCTTTGTATCGTCAGCAAACTTGGATACATTGCACTCGGTCCCTTCATCTAGGTCATTAATATAGATTGCAAATAGCTGAGGTCCCCAACACTGATCCTTGTGGCACCCCACCAGTTACAGCCTGCCAACCTGAAAAAGACCCGTTTATCCCTACTCTCTGTTTTCTGTCCATTAACCGATCCTTTGTCCATGTTACTATATTACCCCGAACCCCATGAGTACTTATCTTGTGTAATAACCTTTTATGTGGCACCTTATCGAATGCCATTTGGAAAGCCAAATACTACATCCACTGGTTCCCCTTTATCTACCCTGCTAGTTACATCCTCAAAAAACTCTAATAAATTTGTCAAACACGATTTCCCTTTCATAAAACCATGTTGACTCTGCCTAATCATGTTATGATTTTCTAAGTGCCCTGATACCACTTCCTTAACAATGGATTCCAGCATTTTCCCGACAACTGATGTCAGGCTAACTGGCCTGTAGTTCCCTGTTTTTTCTCTCCCTCCTTTCGTGAATACATTTGCTACCTTCCAATCCGCTGGGACCATTCTAGAATCTAGGGAATTTTGGAAGATCAAAATCAATGCATCCACTATCTCTTAAGCCACCTCTTTTAGAACCTTAGGATGTAGGCTGTCAGGAATTCAGGTGTCAAAGGCAAACAAAGACACCAAAATGGCCAGGGAACTGTTCCCATCCTATCTACTTGAATGATAAAATTGACTGATAACATGATTTCTTGCCCAAAGGGAAAGCACTTATTTGATCTTGTGCCTTGGAGTCCAGAAGAATTGTATAATTGGTGTGGGTTTTCTCAGTTTACCTGCATGTTTCCATGTGGTAACAATGGTAAGGGCTCTCTGGAATCGACTGCCCAGGTTATGTTCATCAGAGACTCAGTTAAAACAATTCTGGACAGAACTGCTAAGATTTTGGATTCTTTGTTATTTTGTTTGAGAGGTTTAAGTATTGTCTAAGTCAGATACTGTACTGCTGGTTACTTGTTCTATTTTTTGCTTCTGTGCAAAGTGTTCTTCCTGAAAGTGAATTTAACTCAACTTAAGGCTGAAAAATACATTCGGGCAATGTAGTATTTTCCACCTTTCAGGGTGGACAGGAGCTCATGATGGGCAATCCACACAATCTCTGGTGTGAAATAACAAGGCAGAAGGATAACCATTACTCATGGAACTTTATGCTTAAAGTGTTGGGAAAATCCAATTGTAACAGCAATAGCTAAAATTGATCGTCTAAATCAAAATGCAAATTATCAGGATCCATTGGTGAGCTGGAAACCATCTTCCCCTGGCCCACTGCAAGCACACTGATCACATAAGGATAAACAATGGCAGTTCTTCTTCATACTCCTTTGAATAGGAGGAACAGCTTGCTAAAGCTGCAAAGAAATTCCATCTATGTGAAGGAGAATGGTCAGAACATATGCCTTTCAGATTTGTGCATTATGCATTGAGTGTAGGTGAAGAGAGTTCAGGTTGTGGCCTAGCTGTAAGCCTGCCTCTGTAATTTCTCAGCATAAACAACAGCAATGGTGTTATTGGATAGGTAGATTTTATTTCACTCCTTTTTAGGTTCTCTGTACGTTCTTTAAACAAGAGTGCTCCCAGATGCTTGCCAAAGCTCCTTCATTGGGAAGTGCCCAAAAGCAGCACTGGTCCACGCCCTACCTGAAAAGGTGCACTTTGTCCTGTTTAGTATTTCCCCAAAATTACATGGATGAGATCAAGAATTCACCATATCAAGAATCACGGACAGAAACTTGTATCCTGCTGCTCCATAGTAGATTTTTTTTTGGTTATCCTCATGTCTGACATGCAAGGAAATTCATTACCATGTTTAAGAGTCTCTGAGCCAAATTGCTGAGAAATCTACACCTGTAGAATTTCTGTTTGCCCGATAAAGTATGAAAACTCTCTCCCCAAACGACACCCTACTTACTGAAATCCAGAGAGCTTCGGTGCAGATTGCTTAGGGATCTCCCGAATGAATGGAGGAGTACTGTTGGAGTTGAACTAGCTAAAATCATGCAGCTTACCAATAGGGCACTGGTAAGATTCCAGTTGCTTGTCTAGTTAAGAGCACCCTACTCATTAGGTCATTGTGTAGTGGGACTAGCTGTTGTTAAATGGGGAAAAAACTCAGCCCCAAGTGACAGGTTTACTCCTCCAGGTTTGATTAGGGAATCACGCTAGCTGATTAATCAACAGTGCCCTTATGTAATGCAAACTTACCTGGTTCAGGTACTGGATTTTTAAGTCAGACAAAAAGGGTTAATTAGGTTCTGATACAAGAACATAATCTTGGAGTTACTTCAATCCCAAAGAGACCCCACTTATAATCATAGTGGATAGGACAACAAAAGTGATCTATAGTCAGCCCTGGAGTCTCAGGGCAGCACCTATTAATTGAAGCGCATAGCCTCATCGGTCCCCCTTGCTGTGCATGTCACAATATTGTGTCTATGCATCCAAAATCCATCACATATAATCCAGAGGAAATTCTGCCAGTACGGGGTACTTGTTGGGTAGGTAGATAGAACTAGGGCTATTTCTTCCTGCCTGTTGCTACCCTTCGTGCCTATAATAGGATTTCCTGTATTTATCCTTTATGTGGAAAAACTATAGGATAGGCTGCCAAAGTCTGAACAATTCCTTGGTGGTTACAGGAACTCTAACCCACAAAGCCTAGCTGAGAATAGTGGAAAACTGGCCCTGATTCTCACTTATGATCCTAGTGGAGGATGAAAATAAAAATCATAGAATGCAGTGGATAATTCCACCAGGCCCAGAATGGAATTCCTGTCACAGTCAGGGTTCTATGGAAAGTTTAAACAGGAATAATTGTCGAAGGAAATGTGACTAGATCGCAATTTATAGGAATGTTGAGAAACAGCACATTCCTCTCCCTTTCACCACTGTTTCTTGTCCTCATCCTCCAATTCAGGATCCTGTATTTCGGAGTAAACTACTGGTTTCAGGCAAGTTACCCAGCACAGTCCGACAGTGACAGTATAAAACTGGGATCGCCTAGTGCCAGTATAAAACTGGGATCCACTAGTGCCAGTATAAAACTGGGATCCACTAGTGCCAGTATAAAACTGGGATCCCCTAGTGCCAGTATAAAACTGGGATCCACTAGTGCCAGTATAAAACTGGGATCCCCTAGTGCCAGTATAAAACTGGGATCCCCTAGTGCCAGTATATCTATTGGCACAGGTACTTTGTGTTGGCCATTGTGTACCAGGGGCCATTACTGTAGTCATATGCTAGCTCTGTTGGAGGACATAACTTTAAAAGAATTCCTCAGAGAATCTGATATTAGGTTCTTTGACTGATGACTTACTTTTGGATTGGCATGACTGTGTGGGTGAAAGCATTTCTCATTTGAAGCTAGTTCTTTATGCTATTCAACAGTGTCACTGTCAATTAGGAGTAGAATACTGATCAGTGCCAAGTTCCTTGTAGAATCCTGTGAAGTGCTAATTACTGTGCCAAGGGGTGGTTTAATCACCTGTATGTCAGCTGAGGATTTTGATGCCTTTGCCATTTTCATTCCGGTGTTAGATGTCCCAAAGCACTAATTTTTTTTAATTATCGGGGTGTGGGCGTCACTGGCAAGGCCAGCATTCATTGCCCATCTCAAGTTGCCCAGAGAAGGTAGTAGTGGGCCTTCTTGCTAGCGTCCTGATAGACTCTTAACTATCAGAGGGCAGTTAAGAGTCAACATTGGTGTGGGAGTGGAGTCACATGTAGGCCAGACCGGGTAAGGACTGTAGATTTCCTTTTCTGAAGGACACTAGTGAACCAGTTGGGTTTTTATGACAATTTGACAGCTTCAAGGTCACTTTTACTGATACAAGCTTTTTATTTCCAGATTATTTATTTATTTTTTTAAAATGCTTTCAAACCAAATTCAAATTCTGCTCTCTGCTTTGCGGTACAGACCTCTGGTTTGCTAGTGTAGTGCCTACCATTGCTGATAATGCGGAACTATTTTGTGATTGGAGCTGGAAAAAATTGTATGAGCCCTTATGAACCCGGATTACTGCTTCTCCCTCCAACCCCCGCCCGTGCCCCCCCAGTTTAATGAGTCAACATAGAAAGCTGCTCAGTTCCAACCGTCTGCTGGGTCTTTCTTTACATTGATTCCTATCTGCACCAGATTCATTTTCTGACAGAGTGCTTCTTGTAGCAATAATAAACACTGGAGGGAGGGAAAGGAAGGAACTTCTATGTTTTATATAAAGTAACAATATAGAAACATAGAAAAATAGGAGCAGGAGTAGGCCATTGGTTGATCCTCTATCTCAATACCATATTCCCGCTCTCTCCCCATACCCCATGATGCCTTTTGTGTCTAGAAATCTA
This sequence comes from Squalus acanthias, assembly GCA_030390025.1. NCBI lineage: Eukaryota > Metazoa > Chordata > Chondrichthyes > Squaliformes > Squalidae > Squalus > Squalus acanthias. The sequence goes on along the minus strand of CM059425.1, from coordinate 132,716,203 downwards.
TCTATCTCCTTCTTAAATATATTCAGTGACTTGGCCTCCACAGTCTTCTGTGGTAGAGAATTCCACAGATTCACCACCCTCTGAGTGAAGAAATTTCTCCTCATCTCAGTCCTAAATGTCCTACCCCGTATCCTGAGACTGTGACCCCTCATTCTAGACACCCCAGCCAGGGGAAGCATCCTCCCTGCATCCAGTCTGTCTAGCCCTGTCAGAATTTTATACGTTTCAATGAGATCCCCTCTCATTCTTCTAAACTCTAGTGAATACAGGCCTAGTCGACCCAATCTCTCCTCATACGACAGTTCTGCCATCCCAGGAATCAGTCTGGTGAACCTTCGCTGCACTCCCTCTATGGCAAGTATATCCTTTCTTAGGTAAGGAGACCAAAACTGCACACAGTACTCCAGGTGTGGTCTCACCAAGGCCCTGTATAACTGTAGTAAGACATCCTTGCTCCTGTACTCAAATCCTCTTGCAATGAAGACCAACATACCATTTGCCTTCCTAACTGCTTGCTGCACCTACATGTTTGCTTTTAGTGACTGGTGTACAAGGACACCCATGTCCCTCTGTACATCAACATTTCCCAATCTATCACCATTTAAATAATACTCTGCCATTCTGTTTTTTCTACCGAAGTGGATAACTTCACATTTATCCACGTTATACTGCATCTGCCATGTATTTGCCCACTCACTCAACTTGTCTAAATCGCCTTGAAGCCTCTTTGCATCCTCCTCACAACTCTCAATCCCACCTAGTTTCGTATCGTCAGCAAACTTGGAAATATTACATTTGGTTCCCTCATCCAAATCATTGATATATATTGTGAATAGCTGGGGCCCAAGCACTGATCCCTGCGGTACCCCACTAGTCACCGTCTGCCACCCCGAAAAAGATCCATTTATTCCTACTCTCTGTTTCCTGTCTGTTAACCAATTTTCAATCCATGCCAGTATATTACCCCCAATCTCATGCACTTTAATTTTGCACACTAACCTCTTATGTGGGACTTTATCAAAGGCCTTCTGAAAATCCAAATACACCACATCCACTGGTTCTCCCTTATCTATTCTACCAGTTACATCCTCAAAAAACTCCAGTAGGTTTGTCAAACACGATTTCCCTTTCATAAATCCATGTTGACTTTGTCTAATCCAGTTGATATTTTCTAAGTGTCCTGTTATCATATCCTTTATAATAGACTCTAGCATTTTCCCTACTACTGATGTTAGGTCTGTAGTTCCCTGTTTTCTCTCTCCCTCCTTTTTGAAATAGTGGGGTTACATTTGTCACCCTCCAATCTGCAGGAACTGTTCCATAATCTATAGAATTTTGGAAGATGACAACCAATGCATCCACTATTTCCATGGCTACCTGTTTTAGTACTCTGGGATGCAGATTATCAGGCCCTGGGGATTTATCGGCCTTCAGTCCCATTAATTTCTCCAGCACTATTTTTTTACTAATACTAATTTCCTTTAATTCCTCCTTCTCACTAGACCCTTGGTTCCCTAGCATTTCTGGGAAGTTATTTGTGTCCTCTTCCGTGAAGACAGAACCAAAGTATTTGTTTAATTGCTCTGCGTTTTCCTTGTTCCCCATTATAAATTCTCCCGTTTCTGACTGTAAGGGTCCTACATTTGTCTTCACTAATCTTTTTCTTTTTACATACTTATGATTTGAGGGCAAATTGGATATAAGAACATAAGAACATAAGAAATAGGAGCAGGAGTAGGCCAATCGGCCCTTCGAGCCTGCTCCGCCATTCAATAAGATCATGGCTGATCTGATCCTCACCTCAAATCTAAAGAACACAAGAAGTAGGAGCAGGACCCGGCTACTCAGCCCCTGGGCCCGCTACGCCACCCACAGGGCCTCGACCGATCCGAACTCAGCCTCATGTCCAATTTCCTGCCCGCTCCCCGTAACCCCTAATTCCCTTTACTTCTAGGAAACTGTCTATTTCTGTTTTAAATTTATTTAATGATGTAGCTTCCACAGCTTCCTGGGGCAGCAAATTCCACAGACCTACTACCCTCTGAGTGAAGAAGTTTCTCCTCATCTCAGTTTTGAAAGAGCAGCCCCTTATTCTAAGATTATGCCCCCTAGTTCTAGTTTCACCCATCCTTGGGAACATCCTTACCGCATCCACCCGATCAAGCCCCTTCACAATCTTATATGTTTCAATAAGATCGCCTCTCATTCTTCTGAACTCCAATGAGTAGAGTCCCAATCTACTCAACCTCTCCTCATATGTCCACCCCCTCATCCCGGGGATTAACTGAGTGAACCTTCTTTGTACTGCCTCGAGAGCAAGTATGTCTTTTCTTAAGTATGGACACCAAAACTGTATGCAGTATTCCAGATGCGGTCTCACCAATACCTTATATAACTTATATGTGTGGAGTTTTCAGTTAATTTTGACCTTGTATGTAAACATGTGGGCGTACTGGTCGGAAACAAATCGAGGACGACTTAGGCAGCTGTTATTCATCCCCACAGTCATTGTCAATTCAGTTGCATTGGTAGTACCTGTGCCCTTGAATGAACCTCCCCAAGGAGTCCAGAATAATGTTCCTCCAACTCATTTTTCTGCTTTTGCCAGCTCGCCTCTCGTTCCTTCATCTGTTCAGCTAGTTTATTGAAGGTGGCTTCTTGGCTTTGCTGCAGCTGGTGTATAGTTTCATCCTTATTCTGACAGATGCGCTCCAAGTACGACTCCTGCAAGTTCCAGAATTAGGATTGGGTTAGAAACATTCATATAAATATGTACTGTTCAGAGCATAAATAGCATGATGATTCCGATCCATAAACTTTTATTTGGAAGTGTACATTACATTTTCACAGTTGACTGGCTATAATTTCATGTATGGTTATTAATTCCCCAAACTGCCATATCTGAACATGTGCTAACCATTAGGAATGATATTTCTAGCTTAGGTTTTGATATAAACACAGAGATTTTTAATGGCAAATAACCAAAATATACTTTACTCCATTTACACTGTCAAGATTGATAGGTTAAAGAATTAATAAGCTACGAGTATAAAAGAGTCATTCCTTGTGTGTACTGTAATATTCTACTGCACAGTATTTTCAAATTTAATGCTAACAACTTGTAGGATATATAATGCAGAACAGTGGAATACTCGATAGAAGACACCAACTAATTCAATGAGTGACAAGTTCACAAACAAGTTATGAAGCCTTTTCTCCTTGCAGTTTAGCGTTTACTTTTCAGTTGAAACAACTTTAAAGGGAGGTGAAGGCACCGTCCATTTGCAGGGGAACACTGTTGTTGTGCATTTTATAAAAAAGGTCAATAATAGATTAGCACACTGCCCGCTTATGCCTTTGGAGCCTAGACTAACGGCAAACTCATTCAAGTGTGACCCACAAGAGGGGTGAAATTCCTCCTGTAAAGAAAATGCAACTCTGCAACTAATGAACTGCTAACAAAACTGCTGCAGCACACAACTTAAAAATGTGAGAGTTATGGGAATGTGATTTTGGCACCTAGTCACTAAATTACAGTAATAAACAAACAGTCTATACAAATGTAATTGCAATTATGGCACATTGTTGGGACAAAGCAGAGAAAGGAGGATACCAGAGAGAGCTTTGCCTACATCTTATCAGTGACAGATAAAAACAGAAGGGGATTGGCACAGTTCAGGTGGTCAGGTCAGGCTGCTCGCCCAGGCCATGGTCTGAAATAGGGACTGGGTTATGGAATACTTAATATAATGGTTACATACTCAAATATACATTATAAATATGGTATAATAAGATTATAACTGTAATTGGGCAGCCAATTTATAAAATATGGCCATGGTCACTTAAGTGAAAAGCCCATTCATGTCATTGGACCCTGCCCCACTGAGGGCTTCCAATATCCCATTCTGTGTCCCCTAGTGTTGGGCTATGAGTTTGCACCAAACACATAATGGATGGTGTCAAAGTGAGGGGTTGAGAATGGAGTCCCTTCCTGCTTGTTGAAATAGTGGACCATTGCTATATCATTGGTCCTGCTGTGTACCCGAGATCCTTGAAGTGGTTCAATGCCAGACACACTACTCAAAGCTAAATCTGACACATTGGTTACATGTCATAGGGAAAATAAAAATGAGAAGTCGCACAACACCAGGTTATAGTCCAACAGTTTTATTTAAAATTACGAGCTTTCGGAGCTGCTGCCCCTTCGTCAGGTAGAGGTACGAAGGGGCAGCAGCTCCGAAAGCTCATAATTTTAAATAAAACTGTTGGACTATAACCTGGTGTTGTGCGACTTCTCATTTTTGTCCACCCCAGTCCAACACCGGCATCTCCGCATCATAGGGAAAATAAGGTAACTAAGTGTGTAGATGAAGGTAGAGCAGTTGATGTCGTATACATGGATTTTAGTAAGGCGTTTGATAAGGTTCCCCATGGTCGGCTCATGAAGAAAGTAAGGAGTTGTGGGATAGAGGGAAATTTGGCCGATTGGATAAGTAACTGGCTATCTCATAGAAGGCAGAGGGTGGTGGTGGATGGAACATTTTCGGACTGGAGACCAGTTACCAGCGGTGTGCCACAGGGGTCGGTGCTGGGTCCTCTGCTGTTTGTGATTTTTATCAATGACTTGGAGGAGGGGACTGAAGGGTGGATCAGTAAATTTGCTGATGACACCAAGATTGGTGGAGTAGTGGATGAGGTGGAGGGCTGTTGTAGGCTGCAAAGAGACATTGATAGGATGCAGAGCTGGGCCGAAAAATGGCAGATGGAATTTAACCCTGATAAGTGCGAGGTGATTCATTTTGGTAGGGCAAATTTGAATAAGGATTACAGGGTCAACGGCAGGGTTCTGAGGAACGTGGAGGAGCAGAGGGATCTGGGGGTTCATATCCACAGATCTCTGAAGGTTGCCACTCAAGTGGATAGAGCAGTAAAGAAGGCCTATGGTGTGTTGGCGTTTATTAACAGAGGGTTTGAGTTTAAGAACCGTGAGGTTATGCTGCAACTGTACAGGACCTTGGTGAGACCACATTTGGAATATTGTGTGCAGTTCTGGTCACCTCACTATAGGAAGGACGTGGAAGCATTGGAAAGAGTGCAAAGGAGATTTACCAGGATGCTGCCTGGTTTGCGGGGGAGGTCTTATGAGGAAAGATTGAGGGAGTTGGGGCTTTTCTCTTTAGAGCGGAGGAGGATGAGAGGCGACTTAATAGAGGTTTATAAGATGATGAGGGGGATAGATAGAGTGGATGTTCAGAGACTATTTCCTCGGGTAGAGGCAGCTGTTACAAGGGGGCATAACTATAAGGTGCATGGGGGGAGATATAGAAGGGATGTCCGAGGTAGATTCTTTACTCAGAGAGTGGTTGGGGTGTGGAATGGACTGCCTGCTGTGATAGTGGAGTCGGACACTTTAGGAACTTTCAAGCGGTTATTGGATAAGCACATGGAGCACACCAGAGTGATAGGGAGTGTGATAGCTTGATCTTGGTCTCGGACAATGCTCGGCACAACATCGAGGGCCGAAGGGCCTGTACTGTGCTGTACTGTTCTATGTTCTATGTTTCTATGTAAGGCTGCATCAACAAGTGTGTGGAGCACCGTGAAGAAGGCTGATGCCATCAATTATCTTTATTCATTTTAGACCATGACTTTTTTTTAACGTATTTTAAAACAAAATCATCAGGAATAATTTAAAAACAAGCTTGAGCATTCTAGCACAAAATAAGAAAAAGTATTCCAATCAGAGCCTGAATATTGTTATAAATGAATTTGTTTCAGCTTAATATTATGCAAATCATGGTGATAGAAGTCTGTGATGGGAAAACAGAATACTTTTCTACTTTGGCTACCCATTATAAACATACTGGTCAGGTCCTGTATAAATTGGATGTGGAGATCTTTCCGTGCTGCCTCAACAATACAACTTAACCTCGACCTCAGCAGAGCACCTTAAACTGTGCCAGGGTGACCAGCAGTTCACATTGCCTCTCTAAGTTATGTTGTGGACTCTCGCTCACTAGGAACTGGACTAAAATTGGCCAGTCCAATTAATTTCAAACCTTTATAATCAACAGAGAAAATTCTTATACATGCCAACTGTCCCTGTTTCACACAGACAGCATGGAGTCCCTTTTGCCCGTGTTTGCAGATGAAAATAAATCATCTTAATTACTGTTTTACCCCATGTCATAATGCTCGCCATATAATAGTAATGAAATTAACTTCTTTACTCCATCCCGGCTCTCACTGGGGCATGGTTTCATGGGTGCAGATTGCCCTCTAATTCTTCACCGAGGTTGTCACTCTAAGGGTTGAATTTTGCCAGCGCTCAGAGGGCGCTCGGAGGCGAGTCCGCTGTCAAAATCAAAAAGACTGACAGCGGGTCGGGATCCCTCTCTTAATAGGTATTTAAGCAGCATTTTAACAGGTCGTAACAATTTTCCATGTTTTTTACGAGGTACCCCGGCGCTCGGGGATCACGTCAGGGAAGTGTGTCGGGTTCTCAATGACTCTCCATTGCTGTGAATAGTTGACAGCTGCAAAAGTGATATAAAAGCTACCATTTCACAGCTGTTCAATTTCCAATCTTAGAAGCTGAACCTTCAGGATTTGGAATACACTTTTCAACTTTATGGAGGCTTGAAGTGTTTGGAGCAAACTCTCTATCCAGTGTCACCTCCTTGGAGCAACCTCTCTCACCATTGACAGATCGCTTCTGTCATCTCAACTTCAGCTGCCATCTATTCCATCATCATGGGTGCCCTTAAAAAAATCTCACCTTGGTCCTCAGAATCCCACCACGATTAGCCCCAACACCAACATCACCAGGCACACCAGCAGCACCAACAACAGCACCAACCTTCGCCGCAATCACCTGATGCTGCACAGGATACAGGGCATCAGCACCCGACCACATTGCTGCCGGGGATGCCAGCGATGGCCTCACTTGACTCTGTACACCCTGGCTGCCACATGATGCGCCAGGTTGGCACCATCCCAAACCAGCACCAGAAAGCATCGCTACAATGTCCAAGCCATTCCTTTCACACTCATCACCATTGCCGGGGGGGGGTTACCCTTATGTCTCACCATTCACTGCAACTCACTAAGACACTTCCAAAGGTGCACACAAATCTGTCCAAGGCGGCAAATTATTGAAAATAAAAGGTTTCAATGTTTGAGAACACATTAACAGAAACTTTACATGAACATTACATAAAACATCCAAGTACCTACCCTTGTGTGTTGTTAGTTGGTATGATTGAACAAGGATGAGGGTGAGTGTGAGGGGTGGCTAGTGAGATGGGGAAGTGATAATGTAGATAGAGAGGGATGGGTGGAGGTGCAAGGTGAGTTGGTGTGAGTAAGGATGTGCAGGAGAAGGGTATGGAAGGCAGAGTGATGGGGATGTGACGAGTGGCACAGCAGGATGAGGTTGAGTGTGGTTTTGCAGTAACGTTTCATGATCTACTCAGATCATTGAAAGGTTTGCGCCACTGCAGCCTGATCCTCCTAATGACATCTCTGCTTGTGCCCTCCCATGCAATGTGCAACCAGGCTGTGTTGGTGTCCTGGGGAGCCCTAAATGTGCAAGACAATGAGTGCTGACATGCTACCTGACTGTTTAACTGTGGCAGGGCATCGCAGCAGAGCCCAATCGTGTCATTGCTTAAAATCCACACACTTTGCAACAGGAGTCACTGGAAAGTAACCAGCAGTTGCTTATTTCACCTATCCCCAGCTGAAATAAGCTCACCAGCAAACACCAGCAATCAAAGTCAGGAACTTCCTAGCCTGTGTGGCTCAGTGCCACAGTGCACTGCAGCAACCCACTCAACCATCACAAAATCTACTCCCAAAATCAACTTTAATAAAAAAATCTATGGACTAAATGTTAAAAATAAATGTCTGACTTTAAGTTTCAGATCATAAGAACATAAGAAATAGGAGCAGAAGTAGGCCATACGGCCCCTTGAGCCTGCTCCGCCATTCAATAAGATCATGACTGATCTTCAACCTCAATTCCACTTTCCCGCCCGATCTCCATATCACTTGATTCCCCTAAAGTCCAAAAATCTATCTATCTCAGCCTTGAATATACTCAACGATTCAGCATCCACAGCCCTTTGGGGTAGAGAATTTCAAAGATTCACAACCCTCTGAGTGAAGAAATTCCTCCTCATCTCAGTCTTAAATGGCCGGCCCCTTATCCTAAGAATATGCCCCCTTATTCTATACTCTCCAACCTCTCAGAATCTACCCTGTCAACCCCCCCTCAGAATCTTATATGTTTCAAAATAATTCAATCTTGCAGCTGTGCTGATGTCCATAAACCATTGAGGCTGGATTTTCTCAATGGGAAGCTTTTGGAGACGGGACTGCTGCTTGCTGGCTTTCAATCCCGCCTCCAACAGCTTCTGGCCAACCAGCAGGATTTTCCCGATTGACCTTGTTAAGCCCGTCCAGCGGGCTCAGCAGGCCAATTAGGGGGAAGTCAGTGACAGAGCACGTCAACGTATGACGTGCCATCAGTCAATAACTTTTGAAAGAAGAAATGTCAGCGTTTGACAGCTCTGTGAAGCTGTCAAACACTTGACATTGTGTAGTTTGATGAGTCCTTGTGTTCAGGACTCATCAAACTTTTCAACTTTGCAGAAATCACCTGGCTGTTGGTTTGGAGGATCCAACAGCCAGTCTGTGATATCTACAATGGAGATGTCGGGACTCCAGCTCCACAGCGGCTGAAGGCTGTACGCAGAAACAAAGGTAAGTGAACATTTTCTAACACTTTACACTCACCTTACATACTTACCACTCCACACTTGCACCCATCACTCACCTCTACATTGCACTTTCAGACCACTTTGACCCCCACAGACCTCCTACTCGTCTCCTACACCCTGGCGGGGTTCCCCAAGGTCGGGAAGCCTGCACCTCGTAATGAAAAATGGGGATAATCCTATTTTCTGCCTGTTAACTACTTGTTAACAGGCAGTTAATAGGCTTTAATCCCTTTCCCGCCTCAAGGAGACGGGACCCGGGGCAGGACGGCTTCCCACCTCCTGGCAAGAGGGCACGCAGGCAGGTTGGGGGCGGGTAGCAAACCTGCAACTTTACTGGCAGTCCCGCGTGTAGTGTATATCAATGTCAGCTTTTGTGTGCCATGCACTTACATCCAGGAATCTAGTCATTTACAGAATAGTATCAATTCACATAACCCTGACAGATGATCATTAAACAGCAGAAAGGTAACACAGCAGAATAATCAGTACATCACACTACTTCTGGGATATGGTCATGTGCATTTAAACCTTTAAAAAGTTATTGATTGAATTTTTCTTTCATCCCATTTAGTCAAGTGAACACACCCTGAATACAATACCATTAACTGCTTTGAAAAAATACAAGAAAATTCTCACTAAATAACTAATGAAGAGTTAAGTCTTTTGACTAGATAGCTTGCTTTATGTATTAATTTCAAAAGCAAATATCAATGTGTAGGCATTATGTTCACAAACCCATGCAAACACAACAGTGAAAGCACTACAATACTCATGGGACTAGTTGTCAGTTGCAAAATTTAAATTAGATATCAATTTGTTTGCGAGCAGATAGTTTTAGCCAATTGCAGCACTAAAGTTAATGCTGGGCGAAAAAGCATGCAAGTGACCCTACCCCAGAATGTTGCACTGCATTCTTTTCTCCTGCTGGTGAACTCAACAGTCACTGCAGATTACAACCACTAATCTAAATATATATGTTACTATTAACTCATTAACATTACCAAGCTTTTTTCACAATCAGGGGAAATAACTGTGTTCGATTTTGGTGGTTAACTATATTAATCAGCTTAATAACAATAAAAAATACAATAGTAATAATGAACTTGAAATTGCAATTTCCCTCTCCGGTATATATATTGTAATACACTGCACGAATTGGGTGTTTCCTTACACGACAGTAGAGACTACACTTCGAAAGTATTGTCTGTTTGAGTCTGATTCAAAAACTTGGAATGTTTAATTATGTGAAAGGTGCTATATAAATGTAAGTTTTTGTTCTCTGAATTAATAAACTTGAACCACAATTAATAAATTCAGCCAGTCAGATGAAAGAAATTGGCATTGAGCTTGAATAAATTAAATGGAAGAATTTAATTAGCCAATTTGCACTGCAAGCATGTAACTAACGTGAAGAAGAAAATGTTCGCATAAGCAGAGCAACATCACAGTCTAAAGGGAAGTATAACACAGAAAGGGTGATAAAAATTGCATATACATGTGTATGTATGTATGATCCAAGAAGGCTTTACACAGTGAAAATTTAAATCTCATAAGAGTCCAACCAACAAACCCTTTTGTGGTTACACAAATACAAAATGTGACAAGTGACCAAGGGATGGAAAATATACTGTTCAGAGGAGATCGTGGGAAGTCTCTTCTGCACAGAAATTGAATTTTGGAGGAATGGGAAAGTACTGAAAGAAGCAGAAAATTCAGACAAGCTGGTCACTTACAGATGAAGAAGTTCAAGGACTACAAGGAACCAAGCCCAATTGGACTTCATACAAAGATATTTAAAGAAGTGGCTAGCGAAATTGATCATGCCTTTCCCTATCTCTAAATCATTAGAAACAGTAGTGCCTAAGGATTGGAAAGCACCTAAGGATTTCCAGTCTTTAAAAAGGGGCATTACAACACCCTAATGAACTACAGGCCAGTGAGATCAATATCTGTTGTGGATAAGTATTGGATGGCATCTAGTAAAAGGGAATAATGAAACACCTAGATAGGTATGGCATCCCAAGAGGGAGTCAGTGTGGACTTACGGGAGAGAGCTGTTGCGTAACAAATGTATTGGAGTTCTTGAAGAAATGACAGATCTTATTGAAAATGAAAATTCTGTAGATGTAATATATTTAGATTTCAGCAAGGCTTTTGATATTGTGCTACACAAGTAATTTCATGCCTTCTTACATTAAAATAATTCATAAATTCATCCGCTTGCTTGTTTTTAAATAATTTGGGAAACAAAGAAACTCAAAATCTGTTACAGCATGAGGAAAGAGATGCTTGCACTGAGCGAATCATACTGATGCATCTCTGGAAATTCTGCATACACTTAGACTGTTGCAACCAGAGAACCTCAGGCACAGATGCAATTCCTTCAGTTGGCAAGAGTGTCAGCACTGAGAAGAATATCAACTCTCGTCCTAGGGTTTTGAGAGAAGCTGAAGTCTCTAAGTAAAATAATGAAGATACTCGAAGACACAAAAGCTAAGTTTAAAATATATTTTTATTATGCTAGAAGCCTCATTTTTGAGCCTGAATAGTTGAAATTGAAAACAAAAGATTGTGGATGAAAGGTTTTTGAAAAATCATTTTGAACAATTCAATTGATAGATTGTCATTTCTCAGTTACAATGTTTAAAAATGCTGACTGCTATCAAGTAGTAGTTCCACTTGGTGTAATCGCTGTTGTGGCCGAAAAGACTTTGAGGAAAAAAGTGATTTGATCCCTTCAGTTTCTGTTATTTTTTTTTTAATTGATAGATTTTAAAGACTGCTCATAGTTACAGAGTTCTGTTTTGCTGTTTTAGGAATATGAAATTTGAGCCCATCAGGTGAAATGTGACAAAAAAAATTGCATAAGACAATATATGATCTACTGTTTTATTGCGTTAACAGATCAATATCTAAATGTCACAGTCTATAGATTAAGAAAATGCAAGTTTCAGTTATTAATTAAAAATGTTTTAGATATTAATTTTAGGTCATCACTTAAAAACTCACCTCTACTTATATTCCACATATATTTAGTTTTTATAACAGTAATTACATCAATTGGGTCAGTTACTTGGTAGTTTTAGGACAAAGTAAACCGAATGTGAATGCCATCAGTTTCTGATTAATTAACGTAAAAAGTATATGCTGTTTCCTTGCAAAACACAATGGCCCGTATTTTCCGATGCCTACAGGTGTGTACGGACTGTGTACACACCCGTAGGGACATCGGAAATGCCGGTTTCAGGCATGCGAAGCGCATGCGCTGAAAACCGGCATATCCGATCTGTCAAGAATGCTCTTGACAGATCGGACGCCTGCCCTGGAGAAGGGCGTCTGCGGGGGGAGAGTTCCGCTTTCTGCAGAACCTCCGCTCGCTGAAAACCCTTAGAAATCTTACGACTGGTAAAAGCAGGCGTACGGCCTGGTTTTACCAGCATAAGAGTTGAAAAAAAGTTTTTAAAACTTTTTTTTCACTCATTTATAATTTAAAAATACTTTTAAAAAAGGTAAGTTTAGTTTTAGCTCTGTAAAAAACTTTAATTATTTTTTTCAAAAAATTAAATTTTTGCTTAAAATATATAATTTAATGTAATTTTAACGTGATGGTTTTTTAAAAATTTATTTAATGTTTTGGTGTGTTTTTGGGGTGATCTCCATTCATACATTTGACAGGTCTATCTGTCAAAAGTATCAAGGGAGATTCCTTTCTCCTATTGGCTGGCCTGGCCCATGTAATCCCAGCGACACTTGCGAACTGCATGCGCCACTGGGATACATGGGCCCTGCGCATTTCGACTGTGGAGTGGTCCAGGAGCGGAAGTGTCCGGACCTCGGGAGCCCTCAGGTAAGTTCGTAGACTTTTTTCCGATAGGAGGCATCCGCACGCAGGAAGCCTCCTATCGGAAATTACGGGTCATAAAAATAAAATCCCATGCATCACTGTTGGTCAAATCCCTTGAATGGTCACCCATGCAATTAGCAACCAAAAAATAAAATAAAATGCAGGCAGCCAGCAGAATAAAACCATTCCCTCCACCACAAACTCCGTCTTTACATATTATGTATTTTTTTTATTTATTCATTCATGGGATGTGGGCGTCACTGGCAAGGCCAGCATTTATTGCCCATCCCTAATTGCCCTCGGGAAGTTGGTGGTGAGCCACCTTCTTGAACCGCTGCAGTCCATGTGGTGAAGGTACTCCCACGTGCTGTTAGGTAGGGAGTTCCAAGATTTTGACCCGATGATGAAAGAACGGCTATATATGTCCAAGTCAGGATGTTGCGTGACTTGGAGGTGCTGGTGGTCCCATGCACCTGCTGCCCTTGTCCTTCTAAGTGGTAGAGGTTGCGGGTTTGGGAGTTGCTGCCGAAGTAACTTGGCAAGTTGCGGCAGTGCATCTCGTAGACACTGCAGCCACGGTGCGCCGGTGGTGGAGGGAGTGGATGTTTAAGATGGTGGATGGGGTGGCAATCAAGCAGACTGCTTTGTTCTGGATGGTATCAAGCTACTTGAGTGTCGTTGGAGCTGAACTCATCCAGGCAAGTGAAGAATATGCCATCACATTCCTGATTTGTGCCTTGTAGGTGATGTAAAGGCTTTGGGGAGTCAGGGGGTGAGTCACTTGTCGCAGAATACCCAGCCTCTGACCTGCTCTTGTAGCCACAGTATTTATGTGGCTGGTCCAGTTAAGTTTCTGGCCAATGGTGACGCCCAGGATGTTGGTTTGGGGGCGGGGGATTCAACGATGGTAAAGCCATTGAATGTCAAGGGAGGTGGTTAGAGTCTCTCTTGTTCGAAATAGTCATTGCCTGGCACATGTGTGGTGCGAATGTTACTTGCCACATCAGCCCAAGCCCAGATGTTGTTCAGGTCTTGCTGCATGCGGGCATGGACTGCTTTGTTATTTGAGGAATTGCGAATGGAACTAAACACAGTGCCATCATCAACATCCCTACTTCTGACCTTATGATGGAGGGAAGGTCATTGATGAAGCAGCTGAAGTTGGTTGGGCCTAGGACACTGCCCTGAGGAAATCCTGCAGCGATGTCCTAGGGCTGAGATGATTGGCCTCCAACAACCACAGCCATCTTTCTTTGTGCTAGATATGACTCCAACCAGTGGAGAGCTTTCCTCCCGATTCCTATTGACTTCAATTTTACTAGGATAATATAGTATAATACATCAGCAATTTGAAATAAGGTTAACAAGAAGCAAGAATGAACTCTCGTATTTTACAACATCGGTATGTTTAGTTTTTGGGGAGGCTGCAACAAGTCTGTGAAGGATGTCAAAATTCAAAAATATTCATTTTTGGCACCAAGCACATCAAGGTCAGGTACAGCATGGATCAGATGCAAAGTAAATTCCCCTCGACAATGTGCCTCAAGTGCAACCTCAGAGAAGTACACTAGGTGAACTGGTATGCCGTTCTATTTCCTACAATAAACATCCTTAATGATTGTAATGTTTTCTGTTGATCCACATCCACTGAAAGCAGATTTGAAACTGCCCAAACACATTTCACATAGGATCCTTCTAGCTAGAGAAGAGAGAAGACCATTTCATTCAGTCTGAGTTGGAGTCAAATTTAGGTCCCAGAGATAAAAAGCCAACACAGCAACCCCTTGTACCATCCACAAGGTTATCTCAACCCATTAATGTTTGTAACTAAGCAGTAGCATACCCAAGGCTGTGTGTTGTCCTCTATCAGCCTCCAAGCCTAGTCTGTAACACCGGCTCCAATTGTCAATTCAGATGCTCTGGATCACACACAGACCCCTACTCCACCTAGCTTTACCTTATTCTTCAGGCATGATTGTAAATGGTGGCAGCTTGTAGATTGCCAGGCAAGCATCAAATACATTACAGGAAGATATAAATATTACTTATGATTTGTATCCTCAAATTGGACACAGTGGAGGACAGCATGGACTTGTTTTGATGTAAATTATTTTGCAGGTAAACGTTGTCATGTGCTGTGAATGAGATTTTGTTTTATTGCTGAAAATGAACAAATGCTTTGAATTTTCTTCTTGGCAAAATTTAGATTAATTTATTTTCTTCTAATTAGGTCCCTCTGGCTAATCCTCAGTAGTGGAATTAGCAAATCCGGGAAAAAAGTATATAACAACATTCAGATTTGTTTGTGAGACGAATGGTGCTTGGAGAATTCACTCCGACTTTGGTTGCATTTGCATGCCCTCAGAAATGGCATCAAACTGTGTCTGAGACAAATTATAATTAATGTTTCTGAATTATTAAATAGGAATTTCTTTTTGAAATAAGTTGACTGTCAAGCTTTTTTTTTAAATCATGCTGTGATGCGGACAAATGTCATTGGATTCGGCTAAATGACTTGCAACCTCAAGAAAGTTACCTTTTCATTGGCCTGGTTAAGATCTGAAGTGAGGGCATCAATGTTCTCTTGCAGAATGGAGCATAGTTCCGGCCAGGAGAATTTCCCCAGCATGCCCTCTGGTTGCTTCATGACTACACAGCCTGCTACTAGGCGCTGGTACAAACTGTGAAGGAAGGTCAGTTTCTCCTGTGAGAAAAATATCAGTGCATTAGAATAGTGGTCCAAAAATAATGCAAGCGGAAAAAAAAATGAATATAATAAAAATGTCAAATTAAAATATCTGAAACTTTTCTTCCAATAAATATTTTGTGTTACAGCTACAATATACAGAGGATAGCAGAAACTAGTGACCTGACATGAGGCCAAACCAACTGTCAGCAATTCTATCCGTATAATGCAAGTGCTTAGCAATTTTATATCTACATCAGGTTTTCCGTACGACTTATTTTTACAGAGTTGTACCCACAGTTACACGGTCCAGCTCTCCCCGATACCACAGCAACTTTTCAGTCACCCTTCCCAGGACAACTAATCACACCAATGATGGGGGCACTTTCATGAATCAGTAAGCAGTACTTGGACAATATAGAAAATATATTTTGTGTGAAAAAAGATAGTTGATTTTCCTGCAATCTGCTGCTCGAAAACATCCGCTGTTAAACTATAATATCCATTATATAATGGTATAAATCTTCAGGCTCAACATGACTATCAACTTTATTACCGGCTAACTTAAGTCACAAAGGCCTAGAAATTGGGCAAGTTACCACCATCCGTTTGCGCCGCTATCCTAGCACCTTCTCTGGTGCGGACTTGGCGGCCGCCATTTTGGTGAGGCTCTTAGCGCTGCCAATACTAGCGCTGGCCCTGGACATGTAAATGAAGAGAGCATGAGGTAAGTCGCCGTGCAACGCTGACTTGAAGCCATGTCTGCGAACTTCGACCTTAGGGCAGAGTTCAGCGCTGGGTCCGAAGCTCGCTATGAAAAGCAAGTGTTCAGCAGACTGTGTCAGCACTTCTTAAAGGGACACACACATCTTTCAGGTAAGTTTGCATTTCAGCATTTGGACTGGATTTTTTTTAATTTTATTAAAGTAGTGGCTTGGTGCAATACATGTTAAAAGCTTTTAAAAGTGTGCAGGAAGTGCTGCTGGATGCTTGCAAGGCCTCGAATGGTAAAGGAAGGCCTCTGAGAAGACAGAAAATGCTGGAAATACTCAGGTCAGGCAGCATCCGTGGAGAGAGAAACAGAGTTTACATCTCAGGTCGAGATGCTGCCTGACCCGCTGAGTATTTCCAGCATTTTTGCTTTTATTTCAGATTTACAGCATTTGCTCGCAGAGGGAAGAGGAAGACGCAGATGAGGAGGAAGATGCAGAAGAGGAGGAAGCAGAAGGAAGGATGCAACCCAGACAGACACTTTCTGGCCAGGATATCCGGGATGGAAACATCCGTCTGCGGTACCAGTGACCACAACCCCAATTCCCCTTTCAACATTTGTCCCACATCTTACCTTCCCTCTGTTACTGACCATCACAGCATCCTCTTGGCCACAATGCTGAAATAAAAGCTATCACAAAGCAAACTTTCCAATCCAACTTTATACATCTATCCAATTTGACATCAAGAAATCAATTCATCACCCTTATGCATTCCCATCGAGACTATCTTGTGTGTGCCTTTGCCTATCCTACTGATATCATGCAGTGCTACCCCAGTGGCTGCAGCATGGCTGGTGGAAGGCTGCTGACTTTCAGTGAGGGACACTGCAAATGGCCTTGCTGATGGACCTTGAGGAGCTGGTGGCTGGGAGTGTGAAATCGAATGACGGTGTTTCTTCTTCTTCTTCACTCTCCTCTCCCTCTTCTTGGTCAACCACTGGCTGGGCAGGCTGCATTTCTTGGGTGTGTGAAATGAGGAAGGTACAAAGGTGAAGTTTGGTGAGGGGAGGGCGGGAAAGCAAGAGGCGCA
Organism: Squalus acanthias; assembly: GCA_030390025.1. Lineage (NCBI taxonomy): Eukaryota > Metazoa > Chordata > Chondrichthyes > Squaliformes > Squalidae > Squalus > Squalus acanthias. The sequence continues at coordinate 132,699,087 of CM059425.1, read as the reverse complement.
TGTGAGAAGGAGGCTAACATATGAGGATACCAGCATCTTGTATCCTTTCAGCTCTGTCGCTGGCCAAGGGCTCAGCCATGCCCTGCCAAGAATGGCTAGCACAGTCTCCTCCAAGGATGTGAGGTGAAGCTAGGAATGGTAGGTGTGCCTCGTGTTTGGTACAGATTGTTGGTAGGTGAGTGATTGGGTTCGGGGTTAGTCGTGCACTGAGAAATGTGTGAGGCTAGTGGTGCAGTTGGTAGGAGATGGCTTTTGAAAATGCATTCACTGACCTTGACCACTGGTCTGAGGTCATGAAGCTTCTTTGGGCACTGAAGGCAGGTCATGGGGGTGACACTGCTGGCAGTGACAGCCTCGGTGATCTGGTCCCACATCCTTCTTTCTCGAGGGCCTTCTGGCCCCTGTGGGTAGAGAACCTCTCTTGCAGTGTTGACCCCCTGCACAAAGCTGGAGTGCTGCGTGTAAGATCCTGGGTTCCCATTCCCTGACTTGCTGAGCCATTCGTGTTATTGCTGAAGCATTTTTCCCTTATTTTTTTTTTTTAGGTGCAGAAGGAATTCAGCTTTAAGAGCTGAAGACTCCCATTTGGGAATTCTTTTTAATGTTAATTTTTTTTCAGAAGGCAGTTGAGCTGTAAAGGCTAAAAACTGCCTATTTTTACATGATTTTAATTTTTTTCATTTCAGAAGGCAGTTCCCCTTTACAAAACCGAACTGCTTTCTGAAATGACAGCCTTGCTTTCAGAGCAGGCTGTTCTTACTACAATGACGCTACAGCCACGCTACACTGGGCCTCCTGCCAGGACGAACGCCACCAGGACAGCGTTGCACAGCGAGTTTAGCGCTGTTAATTAGTCCCCAGTGCCAATTTTTCGGTCCTGCCAGCGCCACCATTTTCGCCGGCCGTTAACACCAACAGGTTTTTACCGCTATGGAATTTTTAGCCCATAGGCTCTAGCACATCTGCCTCATAACAATAAGATTGAATACTTGTATTCTTTAATATTGAGGTTTTGCAGTGTTTACCATTGGCAACATTTGACTGGCTAACGATGAAATCAAGAACAAATGATCCAACAGCAAACCAAACAGAAAGTTCACTGTGCCAAAATAAGTTCAAGACTGAATGTCTTATTAAAAGGAAATGGCTGTTACCACATTCATGGGTGTAACACGGTTTCTGTTTGGAAGACATTCATAAACTGCTCAAGCTCAACTTGTGACTTGTATCATCTGAATCCTTCTAATAAACACCCAAACCACTTTTAATTCTTTGTGTCATGTGAAATAACATTATGACTAGAACTACTTTACAACATGCTTCTCCCCTCACAGTGTTTAGGCTTTTAGCTATGGGCTTCTTGCCATTATCTTGGAAATCCCTTTTGTAGATGGCAAATTAAATTGAGAGAGCCCTCTATATCCAAGATAAGAAATAGCATTAGGTTATACCATTAACTTGTGAGTTGCATTGAAATGTTAGCACTGACTTGAGAACATTAAGAAAATGTAATACTTTTTAAATTGGCGTTTTCCTGCTCTACAGAATTCCAGTAGAAACACCATTTTAATTACATACAGTTAGGCATTCTGTTTTTTCCCCCACAAATTTCTGTCAAAAAAGAAATCAAGTGAAATCATATGAGTGAATAAATGTTTTGGGATCAAAAATAATACAGAACATTCACAATCAGAAAACCTCTGACTGATCTACAAAACAATGTTAGAAGGAAAATATAAAATACTTTAGGTAACTAATAAACACTTACAATTGCCTTTACAAAGTATAGTCCTAAAAGAAGTTGGCATACATCATTAGCCACATCCTCAATGTTTTCTCCATGAAATTTCATTCAGCCATCTGTATGTGACATAGGCAACTACAGGAGCGCTCTACTTTGATGCTGCTAATTGGTCGATCCTACTCATTGCCACTTTAACTCCTTCTCCCTTTCTGCTATTCATCTTTCAGTCTTCCGTTCTGATTAGTGGTTCGCACCCAAAATATCATAACCTATCTTTTCTCTTTACAGACACTGACTGACCAGCTATGTATTTCCAGCATTCTCGGTTCTTATTTCAGATTTCCAGCATTTGCCGTTTGTTACTTTTATTTTATACACTAATGTTGGCGTGTCTTCGTTTAACCCCAATTTTGGAATTCATCAGGTTCAACCCGAAAATCAGACTCTTATATCGTAATGAATGGTACTCTTCAAAAATAAAACATATTTTCATCTTAACATCAAGTCATAGGGTTCAACGTTCACCCCTGATCCATGACCTAACAAGTTCTATTTTGAGCAAATACAGCAAAAATGTAATTCTTCATCTCCACCAAGAGGATTTTAAAGATGATTACCACTCACTTTTGAAGAACAGAGACAACTCATGTGACTCACAAAAAGATATTAAACCAACTCCTGCATTTATAATAGTCTTTGTTAAAAACAAATGTTAAAATGTATATCAGTAATTAAATGTCTGAGTCACATAAATAGAATACAGCATCAAGAGTAATCCAACATCATTTATATCCTGCAAGTGTGGATCATCTCATCATTTAGGAGGGATAAAGCCCTTCATTATCATCAGGTTATGCTTGTTTGTGCAATATGTGGAATATCACATTATATTTTGGTTTTATATTCTCTGTCCTAGTGTTCCATTTATTACTTATAGATATTTTAGACCTTTGAAACCTATCTGCTATTGTAAATAATTGTATTTTTTTTTCTTTAAAATGTTGAGCTGGACAACTAAATATGATATACCTTAAGGAAGAATTAATTAAAATCGCAATGGCTCCACTGTTCACATGTCAATCTTCTTTAAGCAAGCCCTTTTTTCTAGCAACAGCAGCAGTGATCTGCCATGCAAAGTGGTTTGTTCTGAAGACCTTAATTTCCATCATAACAATTTTACACAATTGTTGGTCCAAATTAATATTCAGTTTTGTTTAATGTGGGGGGGGGGGGGGGTAGTAGAGGGAACAGCATTATAACGTCACTGCTTTGTTGTTAGACTAGTCAATGCTATACTGCAGCCGGTAGCCTGGATTACAAAAAACAGGGAGTCTCACTGAACCATATCTAAACCATTGAGAGGTCAAATGATGCCTCAGCAGACTTTCACAGAAGAGCCTGCTGTGCATCAAACTGGCAATAGAATGCCCAAACTTTTATTTACCTATAGGAATTCAGAGATAGGAATGAAAATCAATAACACGCTTAAAAGTAGGCCCACATAAATAACAACTTACTAGTGGCATATTTTTTAAACCAGAAAGATATATGCACATACCTACAAGTAAGAAACTAAATATAATTATTTTTATACTGCTTTTATCGTATAGGCTTTATACATTTATTAATAAACCAATAAACATATTTAGCACACAAATATAATAATATTTTTGTGCAGCTGCCTCTGAAAGTTGAATTACTGTTAATGTCACGTTATCTAAATTATTTGTAGCAACACAGTTTCACTCCCATATACAATTTCCTCAGCACAAAGTGAAGATGAGTAGATATAACTTTTTTATGCAGCTTTTTGTAGACATAGATAAAACACGTGTACAAAAATTGGCATTAACAGAAAAGTGGTATTTCCAGATTTTAAAATGAGTTTCTATTGCACAGAATTTGGACCAGAAGAGAAAAGGTATCAAGTAGGAAGTGGCCAAACAAGGAAGGAGTGCACTAACCTGTACGATTCGCAAGACATCCCCACCACTATTATTCACGTGTTCACAGCATCCCATAACTATTTCTGACTGGTGAATCATATATCTAATCCAGTGAATTAGTTTAAAAAGATAACTGAAAATATTTTTGTCACAACTTTTCATTCTAGTAATTAAAAATTACTATTTTTATTGTAACCCTATTCTAGAAAGTACTCTCTGTTTTAACATATTTTCACATGTACAAAGGAGGCTTTCAAAATTACCTTTAATTGTTGCAAAAAAAAACATTTTACAATTAACTTCATAATCTCAGTTGTAATTTCTGGCTAATTTTATAATAGTCTTACCATTTCACACAGTTAATAATACTTAAATATCAGAATCTAAGGGAATTACATTTTACATTTTTCTGTGCAATCTTATCCTTGGTACACCAAGATTTTATTAAGGTATCAACTGTCAAAGCCCACTGTACCCCTATAGAGGCCTTATTCTCAAATATTTGCGTAACAAAATATTGGCCAAATATTACATTTAAAACATATAGAAAATCTAGAAGATTAGAAACAAGTTCCAGCTCACCACAAGACAACAGTCAGAACCATTGGGAGTGATTGTGAGGCCACCCGCCTGGCAGAAATGGGGCAGTGGCACCGCAAAAATACTGGGAAATGACTTAGCGGCCCATTCCCGCCCACGATATGACCATCCCCATCCCACCTGAGGCATACCACGGACATGGAACCCCGATTGGCATTTCTGAAATGCAGAAGTTTGCTAAGACATGGAATGACCCATGGAAAAAGCAGTGGAACCAGAATCCAGAATAATACTTTAAACATTTGAAAAGGAAAAACTTAAAGGTATAGGGAAAAGGCAGAGGAACAGGACTAAGTGGATAGCTCTTTCAGAAAGTTGAAGCAATGGACTAAAGGGCCTCCTTGTGCACTGTAAAAACCTATGATTCTTGGGCATTACAGGAACTTTAGGACCAGATGGACTGTATTGGTCTTTTCGGCCCTGTAATTTCTACCTTCCTAAGCTTAGGTAAGCAAAACCATTTTGCCATTTGTCCTTTTAAAAGATTGGTGATACAAGAAGTAATGAGGCATGTTAGTGTGCTAATATGTAGCGTGGAGTGGTTTAGAGGTGGCTTTGCATTTACAATTCCCACAGAGTTCGAGCTGATCTTCCGGGACGCTGAATAGAGGCAAAGTATGATACCTAATTTTTCTACTTGTATTATAAAATATATTCCTTATGCCAGTGTTATGCAGCATGAAAGACAATTCACTGGATATGTTGTCATATACTGGACTCTCACATTCAGTAAGCCAAACACAATGGCAAATACCGGAGACGTGGTACATGTTCAATTCTATCACAAGATTTCTGAAAACTTGTCCATTTATGATCACACTACCAGTTTCCTTACCTTAATTAGTGCCTGATGTTCCAAACACCAACCTTTTCCAATAGCCTTATGTTTAACATTTGAAACTCACACTATAGAGAGATATGGAAAGAATGTTTGGCTTTGGTTTAATTGGAACATGACCACATTTTTGAGTTTACCAAATGCAAGATGAAAATGTTACAGAAGCATAAAGAAAAATGATACTCGGTAGCTGTGTGGTAGCCCCACGAGCACAATTTTTCTTGCAAATGTGGCAGAGACCTGGTGGGGGAAAGCCTCCTTTTCAGGGCAGAGTTCCAGCAGGGCAGGACCTGCCCGTCGCCCCGTATCCGCCCCAGCACTGACCTATTTTCCTGGGTCGGCCTCATTCCATATGCAAGCAGTGGGATTCCTGCCATCACAAAAGAGCCCACCATGAAAGCGAGGAAACTCCAGTGGTGCTGCAGTGGAAGAGCTGATGAAGGATCATTAGGGGAAGACATGTCCCACAGATCAGAAGGAGAGCTGCCACTGAAAGCACGGTCAAGACTAGAGGGAAAAATCCCAGCTGAGCCAGTGAGGCAGCAGAAGGTCTCACCACCTAAAGTTTCCAACATCTACCGCCACGATCCTGCCTGATTGATATTCAAGTATTTGTATCTACTAGTTGATCTCCATGACATTGCTCATGAATAAAAACAGAAACAAGTGTCTCCCCATGTAACTGTCTTTGATTGTTTCCAACTCCACATAAGAACATACGAAATAAGAGCAGGAGTAGGCCATTTGGCCCTTCGAGCCTGCTCCGCCATTCAATAAGATCATGGCTGATCTTCTACCTTATCTCCACTTTCATGCACTATCCCCATATCGCTTGATTCCCTTAATATCCAAAAATATATCGAGCTCTGTCTTGAATATACTCAACAACTGAGCCTCCACAGCCCTCTGGAGTAGAGAATTCCAAAGATTCACCACCTTCCGAGTGAAGAAATTTCTCCTCATCTCAGTCCTAAATGGCTTATCCTTATTCTGAGACTATGACCCCTGGTTCTAGACTCCCCAGGCAGGGGAAACATCCTCCCTGCATCTACCCTGTCAAGCCCTGTAAGAATTTTGTATATTTCAATGAGATCACCTCTCATTCTTCTAAACTCTAGAGAATATAGGCCTAGTCTACTCAATCTCTCCTCATAGGACAATCCCCACATCCCAGGAATCAGTCTGGTGAACCTTCGTTGCGCTCCCTCTATGGCAAGTATATCCTTCCTTAGGTAAGGAGACCAAAACTGTACACAACACTCCAGGTGTGGTCTCACCAGGGCTCTATATAATTGCAGTAAGACGGCTTTACTTTTATACTCAAATCCTCTTGTAATAAAGGCCAACATACCATTTGCTTTCCTAATTGCTTGCTGTACCTGCATGTTAACTTTCAGTGATTCATGTACAAGGACACCCAGGTCCCTCTGAACACCAACATTTCCCAATCTCTCACCATTTATAAAATACTCTGCTTTTCTATTTTTCCTACCAAAGTGGATAACTTCACATTTCTCCACATTATATTCCATTCGCCATGTTCTTGCACACTCACTTAGCCTATCTATATCCCCTTGAAGCCTCCTTGCATCCTCCTCACAACTTACATTCCCACCCAGCTTTGTATCAGCAGCAAACTTGGATATATTACATTTGGTCCCCTCATCCAAATCATTGATGTAAATTGTGAATAGCTGAGGCTCAAGCACTGATTGTTGCGGTACCCCACTAGTTACAGCCTGCCAAGAGAAAATGACCCGTTTATTCCTACTGTTTTCTATTTGTTAACCAATCCACAATCCATGCTAGTATATTACCTCCAATTCCATGAGCCCTAATCTTGTTTAATAACCTCTTATGTGATACCTTATTGAATGCCTTCTGAAAATCCAAATACACCACACCCACTGGTTCCCCCTTATCTATTCTGCTAGTTACAACCGCAAAAAACTAACAGATTCGTCAAACACGATTCCCCCTTCATAAGTCCGTGTTGACTCTGCCCAATCCTATTATAAATTCTAGCATTTTCCCTACTACTGATGTCAGGCTTACTGGTCTGTAGTTCCCCATTTTCTCTCTCCCTCCTTTCTTAAATAGTGGGGTTACATTTGCTACCTTCCAATCCGCGGGAACCGTTCCAGAATCTACGGAATTTTGGAAAATGACAACCAATGCATCCACTATCTCTATAGCCAACTCTTTCAAAACCCTAGGATGTAGGCCATCAGGTCCATGGGATTTATCGGCTTTCAGTCCCATTAATTTCTCCAGTACTAATTTTTTCGTAATACTAACTTCTTTCAGTTCCTCATTCCCGCTAGAGCCTTGGTTTTCCACTATTTCCGGGAAGTTTTTTGCGTCTTCTTCCGTGAAGACAGACACAAAGTATTTGTTTAATTTCTCTGCCATTTCCTTATTCCCCATTATAATTTCTCCTGTCTCAGCCTGTAAGGGACCCACATTTACTTTTGCTAATCTTTTCCTTTTTACATACGTATAGAAGCTTTCACCGTCTGTTTTTATGTCTCTCGCTAGTTTACTCTCATATTTTATTTTCCCTTTCTTTATAAGAACATAAGAAATAAGAGCAGGCGTAGGCCATACGGCCCCTCGAGCCTGCTCCGTCATTCAATAAGATCATGGCTGATCATCGACCTCAACTCCACTTTCCCGCCCAATCTCCATATCCCTTGATTCCCCTAGAGTCCAAAAATCTATCTATCTCAGCCTTGAATATACTCAAAGACTCAGCATTCACAGCCCTCTGGGGCAGAGAATTCCAAAGATTCACAACCCTCTGAGTGAAGAAATTCCTCCTCATCTCAGTCTTAAATGGCCTACCCCTTATCCTGAGACTATGCCCCCTAGTTCTAGACACTCCAGCCATGGGAAACAACCTCTCAGCATCTACCCTGTCAATCGCCTTCAGAATCTTCTATGTTTCAGTGAGATCACCTCTCATTCTTCTAAACTCCAGAGAGTATAGGCCCATTCTACACAATCTCTCATCATAGGACAGCCCTCTCATCCCAGGAATCAATCTAGTGAACCTTCGTTGCACCACCTCCAAGGCAAGTATATCCTTCCTTAGATAAGGAGACCAAAACTGTGCACAGTACTCCAGGTGTGGTCTCACCAAGGCCCTGTACAATTGTAGCAAGACTTCCTTACTCTTATACTCCAACCCCCTTGCAATAAAGGTCAACATGCCATTTGCCTTCCTTATTCTTTGCTGTACCTGTATGCTAGCTTTCTATGTTTCTTGCACAAGGACACCCAAATCTCTCTGAACACCAACATTTGAAAGTTTCTCACCATTTAAAAAATATTCTGTTTTTCTATTCTTTCTACCAAAGTGAATAACCTCACATTTCCCTACATTATACTCCATCTGCCACCTTACTGCCCACTCACTTATATCTATATCCCTTTGCAGACTCTTTGGGCTGGATTTTGTCAATGGGGGCGCGACTGCTGGTTGTCGGGTTTCAGTCCCACTCCCAACGACGTCCGGCTAACCCACGCTATTTTCCCTTGATTGACCTTGTTAAGCTAGCCGGCCAATTAAGGGAAAGCCGGTGACAGAGGACGTCTGCGTATGATGTTTCATCTGTCGAAAATTTTTTGACAGATGAATTGTCAGCATTTGACAGCTTTGAGAAGCTGTCAAACACTGACAATCTCTGTTCTAAGGTGAGCCCTTGTACTGAAGGCTCACCAAAACCTATTTCCTCAGCAGAAATCGGATAGCTGCTGCATTTGAGAATGCAGCAACCATTCTGTCATCTCTGCCGTTGAGATGAGGCACCTCCGGATCCCCAAGGGTTGAAGCCTGCAGGAAGAAGCAAAGGTAAGTAAACTTTTTCTGAGACTTTACACTCACCTCTCATACTTACCTCTCCACACTTGCACCCATCACTCACCTCCACAGCGGACTTTTCGATCCCTCTCACCCCCGCAGACCCACTGCTTGCCTCGCTGACCCTGGCGAGGTTCGCAGCCATCGGGAAGCCCGCACTGCAGGGGTAAAATGGGGATAAGCCTCAAAACTACCTGTTAACAGGCAGTTAATTGGCTCTAATCCCCTTCCCGCCTCGAGGAGACGGGTCCCTGCGCGAGTCGGGGACCCGCCTCCCGGGAAGATGACACGGAGGCAGGTTGGGAGCGAGTTCGGTACCCGCTCCCAGTTTCTGCCATTTTCCTGGCAGTCCCGCCTCCATACCTGCCTCCCCAGGGCTGGGAAAATTCCCCCCTTTGTGTTCTCCTCACAGCTTACTGGCCCACCTAGTTTTGTATCATCAGCAAACTTGGATACATTACACTATCAATTTCTTGATCCTCCTTTGCTGAATTCTAAAATCTTCCCAATCCTCAGGCTTACTACTCTTTTTGGCAACATTATAAGCCTCTTCCTTTGATCGAATACTATCTTTAACTTCTCTTGTTAGCCATGGTTGGACCACTTTTCCTGTGGGGTTTTTGTGCCTTAAAGGAATGTATATTTGTTGTAAATTATGTATTAATTCTTTAAATGCTAGCCGTTGCTTGTCTACCGTCAAACCTTTTAATATAGTTTCCCAATCTACCGTAGCCAACTCGCCCCTCATACCTACGTAGTTTGCTTTGTTTAGATTTAAGACCCTAGTTTCCGAATTAATTAAATCACTTTCAAACTCAATATAAAATTCTATCATATTATGGTCACTCTTCCCTAAAGACCCCTTTAATACAAGGTTATTAATTAACCCTTTCTCATTGCACAATACTAGATCTAAAATAGCCTGTTCCCTAGTTGGTTCCTCAACATACTGATCTAGAAAACTATCTTGCGTACATTCCATGAATTTGTCCTCCACACTATTACTGCTCTCTCGTTCTTTCAGTTTCCCTCACCTTTTTGACATGCTGTCTCCCTCTGTTTTACTGCAATTTTCTTGTCAGCTCTCCACCTCTGTCTTTCATTATTTCTCACTCTTTCTGGCCTTATTTCTGTAACTCTATCCTTTGACCACTACACTATACACACACTGTAGTATAGTATATAAGCAGAATTATACAGTGCATCAACACATAAGATTTTTTATATGAGCTAACTTATTGTTAGGTTGTCCCTGAGGTCCTTCCTGGGCTGAAGGAAACCCAGCACCGATAGCTCTTTAGCTCCAACAGGAGCCATTACTCTGGCAGCGTAAGTTAACTGATCCTTTGGGATCGATCACCTTCCTTCTAGACAATTTTGAGCCTATCCCGGAGTCTCAGTGGGACTCACGACAGCGCTCAGCTAGCAAGAGCTCCACTGAGGCCTTTTAAGGATGTAAATGGTGGATTTCCCAGGATAGCCTGGAAATTGCCCCCAGACATGCCCCTTTAACATGGGGTTGGCAGAAGATCTGCTCATGATCCCCCACCTCCACCCCAACAGAAAATGGTTGGACCAATAAAATGGTGTGGTATTCTAGGTGCAATCTGGTTTTGCCCCATGTTCCAATCTGCAGTCGGCGATTCACTCCAGATCCACCCAAGTCCCAATCAGAATTTTAGCCCCTTAATCTTTATCTTTTCTTTTCAGATATGTAGGCAAGATGGTAGGCCATCAGGCTGGTAGCAGGCTGAAGGTCAGTATTGCATCAAGCAGGGAGGAACTCTCTAAAGGGTGATGCAACACATACAAGTGAAAAAAAGAAGGCTGGGAGGGAATACTAAGGCAGGAGCCAGCAGGAAGCAGGGAGTGGCATGCTTGGGATTAGCACTTTGAAGGATGTAACTGCAGAAGACTGGAGGAGGTGTCATCTGGTTTATTCATGGGGGATTGTGTCTATATGACTTGAGGTCTGGGGCAAGGAGGGACTGGACACGTGGGGTCAAAAGATTCTGGAATATGGGGTTTGCCAGGAGGAATTTAAGAACACAGAAGTGCTGAGTTTTAGCAGTACTCGGGTATGGCCTAGAGTCAAGGAGCATTTGGGGGGGGGGGGATGTAGGGGCATTGGCAACATTGAGAAGGAGCTCTTGGGGTTTGGTGGCATTAAAGGGATGGAATGTCATAGCATTTGGTTGCATGGAAACGGTGGGGGGGGGGGTGGAAAAGAGGGGGGTGCAAGAGGGAGTTATTGTGTTTGTCAGTACTGCAGTTAAGAGGTCCTGTTGTTTGATGCAGCACTGAGGAGCAGTAGGTCTGGCAGGTGGCAGCACTGAAGATGGCAATCTGGAGTTTTGTAGCATTGCTAACCAGGAACCTGGAGCTTAACAACACTGGGGTTCCTAAGATTGGGCAGCACTGGGGGAGGAGAGGGAGAGGAGACACATGATTAATAAAGCAAACATGGCCCACAAACTGGTGGCTTGCATTCAATGTTTTAAGCCTTGTACAAGCAGGCATGTGAACTTTTGTTGTGCTTACTAGTGCAAATTACATATACAGCTACCAAATGCATCAAAAGTCTGTCAATGTCCACCTACATTGCAAACCGAATGACACAAACTGCCACCTACAGAGAAAAGGCCTAAGGCCCTTCCATTAGTTTATTAAGATTAACCTATTACCTTGCGTCACATTTTTAGAATGTATTTATTGCCTGAATATTGAACAGTGGCGTTATATCTTTAAAGTTCAAGCTCCCTTCATCTATCTGGAGATACATCAATCTCCAAACCCCAATCTCAAATTGACATTGAAAAAAGCCATATAGGATCTCACCATATGAATCACTCCAATCCTAAACAGTAGGTTAGTCAGAAAATATCAATAAATTAATAAGAAAATATTCCATGTGTATATAAATAGTGAATAAACAAAATACACACCAGGTAATGGTTTACAAAAAATAAACCAATTGCATCATCGTCAAGGTAATTTACTCACTCCTCCTGCACCAGTAAGTTATGCAGGTCATACCACATACCTTTTGTAAACAACTACCTTCCAACATATTCTTTACTTCCTACGCATAAGGGAAAAACTAATAGAATTTTTGGGTCACTACTTAATTGTCAACAAAAATGTAATATTAGATGACTAATACTAACAATCTTTTTCAGCTGCTAGTTTGTACAATTAAAGAGGTACAACGTTTAGTGTCTCTTAAAAGCGTAAGACAATGATTAATTTCATTGAAGTACAGACCAGACCAAAAGACCAGAACAAGACACAACCTACTGATTTATCAGGGTCACTGCTTTTTTCAAGTGATGATAATATCTAGCTACATCAATGAGGATACTCCTGGACCAGAAATCATTGCATCTCAGGGGGGAAAAAAAGGACATCTCATCACATCTCAGAAACATCCCAAACATTCCAAAAGTAATCCCCATTTAAGAAAATGTAGCCATGATGCGGAGATGCCGGTGTTGGACTGGGGTGGACAAAAGTGAGAAGTCGCACAACACCAGGTTATAGTCCAACAGCTTTATTTGAAATCACAAGCTTTCGGAGCGTTGCTCCTTCGTCAGGTGAAGTGACTTCACCTGACGAAGGAGCAGCGCTCCGAAAGCTTGTGATTTCAAATAAAGCTGTTGGACTATAACTTGGTGTTGTGCGACATCTCACTTAAGAAAATGTATACTAATAGTGCATAAGGCAACAGCAAAGCATCCCAGTAGGAATAATTCAAACAAGCTGAAATTCACAATCCTAATCTTAATAAAATATGGAATACATGCAATTGCCTGTTATGGAGGCTGGCCAGGAAGGTGGTGACTCAAACTGACACCCACCTGAAAAGAGGGAGGGGGAAAAATACCTCTCAGGAAAGGCCCACTATAAAAACTAAGACAGACACACACACACTCGCCACTAAACCACCACAAAAATAGGATGCATACAAGAAAGAAAGAAAATAATAAAAGACAAAACACTGGACAACTGACTTTTCTCCTGCAACCAACACTAGGAAACCTGCCCACAGAGACAGGCGTGTAAACCTTTGCTGCAATAACCACAAATTTATGTGATGCATGCTAAGAACAGACAGGAACACCACATCTCTGTGTACTTGTATAGTATCTGTAATGGGGCATAAGTGTTATTTTTATCAAGTATATAAATCCATAATTAAATCTATTTCAGTCTATGGTGTCCTTTAAAGCTGATCCTTATTCCTTAACCCTGCAAATGCAGTACATGTTCAGCTCACTGGTGGTATATCACTGCATCAATTTTATTTTCTTGTTTTTTCCCCCCATCAGTATCTTATGTCTGGTCAGAGTTCCAACCCTAGGCTGTTGTACTACACTTGGGCGTTACATAATTAAACATCTATATTGTACTTCAGTATGATTTTCTCTTACTTCTGGGGAGATTAAAAAGGCATTTTCAAAATAATCAGAACTGCTAATTAGCAGTTATCAATTCAGTGTTGCAGTACTGTTCAAGAAACTTACAGCTCACACGTTTAAGCAATGAATAAAGGTTTACTTCTAGATTTCATTTCTGATCCATATATGGGTGTCTGCAGATGTAATTGACATTAGAGATTGCCAGTGAGTCAGGGCACTGGGAGCCAAGCAGAGGCACTTCCCCACAGAGAGAGAAAACTTAAGCAATATGCGATTTCTAATATGTACATTTACAGAGAGGCATAAAATCTGAAGATATGTCTTTCTTCTCACTTTAAGAGTCCTGCGTGGCATGAAGGATAAAATATAAAAAGGACAGAGGAAATGAGGTCTTGAAGCTCACTGCAGGAAAAACTGGCATACTAAAGTGCCAGTGTGCTGTGCTATAATGTGGTCGGAAGCAGGTATGCAGTATCAGGAGTCCCGGAGTGCATCTCGTTTTCCAACCAGTATTCTGTTCTGAGTACTGGTTAGGGCAATGGTTCCTCTGGGGAGTACAGCCAGAGCCAAGTCCACAGCACCAAGGGTGGCTCAGCTGTACAGGGGGCGGGAGATAGGTTTAAGCAATAGTGGTAGGGGATTCGATAGTTAGGGGAGCAGATAGGCGTTTCTGCGGCCACAGACGTGACTCCAGGATGGTATGTTGCCTCTCTGTTGCCAGGGTCAAGGATGTCACCGAGCGGCTGCAGAATATTGAGGGGGGAGGGTGAACAGCCAGAGGTCGTGGTCCATATCGGTACCAACGACGTAGGTAGAAAGAGGGATGAGGTCCTGCAGGCAGATTTCAGGGAGCTAGGAAAGAGATTAAAAAGCAGGACCTCAAAAGTAGTAGTCTCTGGATTACTCCCGGTGCCACGCGCTAGTGAGTATAGAAATAGGAGGATAACGCAGATGAATGCGTGGCTGGAGAGATGGTGCAGGAGGGAGGGCTTCAGATTCCTGGGGCATTGGGGCCGGTTCTGGGGGAGGTGGGACCTGTACAGGCCTGACGGGTTGCACCTCAACAGAGCCGGTACCAATATCCTCGTGGGGAGGTTTGCTAGTGCTGTTGGGGAGTGTTTAAACTAAGTTGGTGGGGGATGGGCGCCAGGATGTAGCATTAGAAAGGAGAAACGAAGGGCACGAAGCATTGGGAGAGACGGTTAGCACTAAAGTAAGAAATAGTAAGCTATTAGGTGGGGTCAGACTAAGAGAGAGAACAAAGGATGGTCTAAGATAGGTTTACAGTGTATGTGTGTGAACGCACGAAGCATAGTAAACAAGGTTGGTGAGCTGCAGGTGCAAACAGCCACATGGGAATATGATGTTGTGGCGATAACGGAGACCTGGCTCAAAAAACGGCAGGATTGGGTATTAAGTATTCCTGGATATAAGGTGTATTCAGGAAAGATAGGAGGTGGTGTGGCAGTGTTGGTTAAGGAGAATGTTACAGTGCTGGAGAGAGAGGATGTCCTGGAGGGGTCTAGGACAGAATCTATAAGGCTAGAGTTAAGAAACAATAGAGGTGCCATTACACTACTAGGTGTATTCTATAGGCCACCAACTAGTGGGAAAAATATGGAGGAGCAAATTTGCAGAGAAAATACAGAGATGCAAGGACTATAGAGTAGTGATAATGGGGGACTTCAACTATCCTAATATAGACTAGGATAGTAATAGTGTAAAGGGCAGAGAGGGGGAAGGATTTCTGAAGTGTGTTCAGGAGAACTTTCTTAATCAGTACGTTTCCGGCCCGACGAGGAAGGAGGCATTGCTGGATCTGGTTCTGGGAAATAAGGTAGGTCAACTGGAGCAAGTGTCAGTAGGTGAACATTTAGGGAACAGTGATCATAGTATCATAAGGTTATGGAAAAGGACAGGGAGCAATCTAGAGTAAAAATACTTAATTGGAGGAAGGCCAATTTCAGTGGGATGAGAATGGATCTGGCCCGGCTAAATTGGAATCAAAGATTGGCAGGCAAAACTGTAGTGGAACAATGGGCTGCCTTTAAAGAGGAAATAGTCCAGGTACAGTCGAGGTACATTCCCACTAGGGGGAAAGGTAGGGCAACTAAAGTCAGAGTTCCCTGGATGACGTAAGATGAAGCAGAAAAAGAGCGCGTATGACAGATGTCAGGTCGAGAATACATTGGAGAATCAGGCTAAATATAGAAAGTTCAGAGGCGAAGTGAAAAAGAAAATAAGAGGGGCAAAGAGAGGGTATGAGAATAGAACAGCAGCTAACATAAAAGGTAATCCAAAAGTCTTCTATAGGCATATAAATAGTAAACGGGTAGTAAGAGGAGGAGTGAGGCCGATTGGGGACCAAAAAGGAGACCTACGCATGGAGGCAGAGGGTATGGCTGAGGTGCCAAGCTAACAGTACTTTGCATCTTTCTTCACCAAGGAAGAAGATGCTGCCATAGACATAGTGAAGGAGAAGGTAGAGAAGGTACTAGAAAGGCTGGCTGTACTTGAAGTAGATAAGTCACCAGGACCAGATGGGATGCATCCTAGGACGCTGAGGGAAGTGAAGGAAGAAATCGCAGAGGTATTGGCCATAATCTTCCACTGCTCCTTAGAAACGGAGGTGGTGCCAGAGGACTGGAGAATTGCAAATGTTCCTTGTTCAAAAAAGGGTGCAGAGATAAACCCAGCAACTACAGGCCAGTCAGTTTAACCTCAGTAGTGGGGAAGCTTTTAGAAACAATAATCAGGGACAAAATTAATAGTCACTTGGACAAGTGTGGAATAATTTTGCATATGAAACTCAATTTTTTAGCCTGAAATGGGGCAACAAAATATTAATTGTGTGAACACCCAAGGATAATCCAGTACTGGGAACTCAAAAGAGAACCATATTCTGGGGGAAGGGGAAATTACTTTTGAGCTTAAGTATTCTTCCATTAATATGTTTTGTCTGTAAAATGTATCTTAATTCTAAATATTCAACATCAGAAGCAACTTCCTTGGTGATCCACCACATAGTTCTTTCTCAGCTGGAAGAGATCTGCACAGTGACGTCTGCAGCAAATAGCTCTTACTGTGTACAGTGGAAGTGCTGGATGGTATCCGCTTTTAAAGCAGTTTTTGGTTAATTTGCTTACAATCTCAAACTGAGCCCAGGCCAGACAACTAACTTGAGCTGCCCTTGGCATAGTCAGGTATAATGGGCAAAGACTTCTTGGTAGACAGTCATCCAGTTAGCATTGTCCCAGAAGTCCGCATGACATCATACTTGCCACAAAGTTTCAGAGTAACTGTTACTTAAACAAACAGGGAATTCCCAGACTTACTTGCAATAAATATTGCATGCAACTACTGCTTTCAAATATTAATATTGACATTTATCATGCATTTAAAGTAATTAATATATCATCTCTAAATTATGAGAAAAGAATTAGGCCCAGGAGTGATTAGAAGTCAAAAATTTACTTGAAGGTTTCAGAAAACACCATGATCTGCAAGAGCAAAACTTAAGGAGCTTAAAATCATTTGAGCACAGAGGTGAAATGAATACCTTGTAACTAATATTTAGTGAACTAGATGAGGGCAATATTATTCTGTTCCTTCTAATTTTGGGGACATTCATGACGATATCCACAATGAAATATTAATAATTGCAATATAATTACTACAAGTTTATCAAGTGATAATCAACAGTGCATTACTATCAAACAATGTAAACACTATCAGAATATTTAAACTCTCACTAATACATTCTGTGGAGGTTAAATGCTTTATGACAATGAAAAGTCCTCAGATCAGGTCTGTTATCTATAACAAAAATTAAAGACTAATCATTAAAAAAGGAAATTAATGTAATGTACTTGTTGCAAAACCTAAATTAAGCTGCAGCGTGAGAACGGCCATATAAAGCAATGATACATAATGAGATGGGCCACATGCAATGGTACTTCACATATTAAAGCAATAACAAGCTATAAGTTTAAGAGTTTATCTTGCTGTCTATCACAATACCTCCATTTCCATTTGATGAGCCCGCGTGAGTTTTTGAATTTCATTTTTAGCTTCAACAATGGAACTTTTCTCCCTCTCAAAGCAATGCTTCACATTTTGTAGATCCATTCTCATAGCATCAATCAGTGCGTCTTTGTCAGCACATTCACTGCGCCAATGATTTAACTTTTTATTAGCAGCTGCCAGGTCTTCCTGAACTTTCTGAATAACAGGAGTTAATGGTAATTAATATCAGAGATCCTCCTACTATCTTTATCATTTGCAGTGAAACATCTGTAGCATGTGTTAGCAAGTCAAACTTTTATGTTGTAATCCCAGCATTTAATCTCCTTTAGCATTGAGAAAACAAAACTGGTGCTTTAACTCAATATCTAAGGGAGGAAGATTGAGAGAAGGGATGGTAATTTCTTGGTGCTGATGAAATTCTGAGACCACCTCAGGTGGAAACTTAGTACACAACCTCATGAAGAGCTATTCAATTACCAGTACCTGCAGCTCATTAATTCTTCTGGAAGAAACCAAAGCTATCAAGAGAGCCATTTTCCATGACATTAACTTCAGGTCATAAGAATGCTTTAACCGAAATGCTGGGTACATAAGCTTACTGACAAATAAATGCATGCCCCTTGGTGAAGATGAAGAGGATTTGATTCCCAAGCCTCTTTTCATGAAGTTTGGAAATTAGATGCTCACCATGAAACAAGGCCTGTGAAGATCCAAATATAGCTGCAATATGCTTTCTGATAAAACTGGGACTATAATCCTAGCACTGCTAAATGTTTTAAATAATCCAAAATATGAGGAACCTTGCATGATAAAAAGGTATAAAGCTTTAAAAAGTACAAATTCTTCTATTTTATGCTTAAGATTTAGTTACAGAAATTGTGCGGGACAGCTGAGTGTCCACGAAAGAGGGTGTTAGCCCATTAGTTGGTAATTGCTCCCTCTCAAGGGCCAACTCATCAAAGAGAAGCCTGTTGAATTTGAATGAAGAGACTGATCACTCGGTTGAGAAAGCAGGTTCCCTCTGTAGAGAAGGGAGATTAGTTAGGCACAGCAATCAGGAAGACTAATGGCCTTCCTCGCTCTACCCTCTTTAGATTTTGGGATCAGAAGAAAAAGAGGGCATATCCAGTGTTCCTGACACCAACGAACAGTGAGTAATTTGATTGAGTCCAAGAATAAATGCCCAGCATTTGTTGATGAAATCTTTGGTATCATTCATCCAAAGACAGAGAATTACTAATTGGGCTTGCATCAAAACTTTAAGGTCTAATAGGGTGAATTGCACTACTTGAAGCTCAATCCTTTTCGTGTCCTGTGGAGTCTGCTGGAGCTCAGTACCCTAATTGTGAACCTGTCAAGGATACATTCACAGCTACCATCAGATACTGCAGTGTGGGCTGTAATCCGAATCACATTTAACTTTCTGCTTACGGGGTTCAAAGCTACCATTGCAACTTAAATGGCCTACTCCTGCTCCTATCTTCTATGTTTCTATGTAAAAGGAAATTAATTGCAGCATATTTATCATGTGTAAATCCACCCCCAAAAACACATGCAAAGTGTAGTCTTAAAAAATTTATGAGATGAGGTATAATTTACTTAAATCTAACACTGGTAATGTGCAAATATTTTCCAAACAGAACTTTACTTTGTTTAATACAAGAATAATGCTATAGAAATCATGTACTTTCTAAATGAAGCAAGCAAGAAAGCATACATATATAAAATGTATTTATTTTAATAAACTGAACAGCTACTTAACAGATCAATTAAGTTCCTACCTCACGATTTTCATTTCGTGACCAGATCAACTCTTTGTAAGCCTCACATTGCTCATTTATCTTCTCATACAACTCCTTTATTTTGTTAAGCTGGAACAAACATAAAAATAAGTGCATCAGAATACAAGTTTTAAAGCTAAGTTCTAAATGCATACCTCAGTTTCATTTGGATAGGGCCATGCAAAATTGATATTTATATTTATTCACAAGAGAAGATCATCAGGCATGCTCATATGTTTTGTACATAATGGGCTCTCTCATTCATGGGTTTTATGTTTTTACTTCCATAGTCGTCAAATCTGACAGCAAATCTACCAATTGTTTACAATGTGCTGTTGAGATTAAAAAAAAAAGCCTTGTTGGAACAAATTAACTTTTCCTGCTTGTAAAATTTCTTCTTTCGTTATGTTTCTGGATTGGTCCTGCCATGAAACCTTCCCTAAAGATGCGTTTTCTTTATGCTGGCAACATTTGCGTGGATCGGATTTGAACAGTATAAACCAGTTATTGTATTTATATCTTGCTTTCATTGAGTCCCAGTACTTGAATCCAAGCTCCATTGTTCAATTTACACTGTTGATTGATTTGCTCAGTTTACATTTCTGACTCAAAGTACTGCCGATATGAAGCAACTCTTAGGCAAATAAAACTTGACTTCTCCCCTCTCCACTCCTCCTTTTGTGCAAACAGGGTGTGAGTTTATATAGTAAGTGGAATAAAACCGATGTGGCAGCAAATCTGTTGTTTGCACTTTTGCGCCTCCAAATTGGTCCCAGTACAGACCTTGTCCCTGTAGTGGTTTACTTCAGGCCAAAACTGATTCAGATCTCATTTATAATACAAAGCCCTACTCAAAAAAAGCTCTGTACTTTTGCAGTTTTGCCTCCTGCTGGTAAAACTGCCCTACGTATGGGGAAAAAAATTGATCAAAACGCTTGGTTCCCGCCAGCCCAAATGTTTCAAATCATCCCTCTATGTGTATGCCAATCAAAGCAGCTCTACGAATTATCGGCATTGCAGCTCCTGTACCTAATGGTTTAAAACTAGACAAATAAACCATATATTAAAAAAAATTGCAGTTACGCCAGGCACTGCATGCACACACATTACCAGAGAAAGCAAAGTCGAAAATAGGATTACATCTTCTGCTGCTAACTTTGTCAACATTTTGGAATCACATCACGTGTTCCTCTGCTTCCCCTTTCTTACTGAAAACAAGGTGTTTGCAGAGTTTATACTGCCAATAAAATCCATTCTGATCTTGGTCATTGTAAACAAAATATGTTGTGCCTGTTAGCAAATTCCCACTACGTTTCTATTGCTTTGAGTGCTTTTTTTGTACTCTCATTCTTATTTGTTCCCCCTCCATAAGGAGACTTTTTAAATGGATCAGTTATATTTGGAAAAGCTATTTCCCTTTTCAGTGTTTGTTTCCAATGAAATAAAAGCACTTTTTTTTCTGTTCATCCTAATTTCATAGTGTGATGTTTAACAATTCAAAAAGGGTAATGCCATGTATCAAAAGCAATTGCTTAAGTGGAGAAAACTCTGCAACTTGCAAAAAATGGGCAGTTCAGTGAACATTAATTGGATGGGAGAAGTTAGGTTTAAAAAGGGGTCAGGTAAGATCAGGTGAATGTGAGAGAAGGCAGACCTGTAGCTACGTTGGGGGTTGTACTACACAAGACTTAGAAATACTAGCGAACAGCAGGGGAAAGCAGCCTTGGAAGTAGTTTTTGCAGCAAGAATCCAAACCACTCTGCACACAGCAAGGTCCAATAAAACTAACACAAAATTAACTTTTTAACCTTTTTCTGAAATTAAATGTTGCAAATAAGTTAAAATTTGCCACAGTTCAAAAATAAAAAGTATGCATTTAAAGTAAACTAGTTTAGCAAAATTTAACAAGCACATTTGAAAAGTAACTTTCCTTAGAGACTTATAAGCAACAATGTAATAGTGAACAACATTTATTTTTGAGTTTTCTGGAAACATGAATTCCTGCAGACAACCTCTGTTGTTCCTGTAACTAGCAACTTTTCACCACTGTGACATAAGTCAGCCTGCACCACTGCACTCACTAAAGTTATAACAGAAAATACTAGAAATATACAGCTCACTCAGCAATTGAAATAAAAAAGATGGGTTAACATCTCAAGAAAGACCTTACATCTAAATGCTTTTTAACTAAATTCTAGTACTTTGTGCCCAGATTACACACTTGTATATCTTTAATTAGCTAAATGGCACATAACCAGCTTTCTGTATGCAACTTGTACAGCTGATGCATAACTTTTTTTAAAATTGTCACGTAAAAAGAAAGCGGAAATGAAAATAAAATTGTATCAAACTATTTGTTCTGGTGATTTTTTTTTTACAATTGAAAATTTCTTAGAAAATAAGCAGTTGGGCAGTGTACCATTCCCAATTCTCACTGCAGAATTCAGAGGCTGCAATCTTGAGCCCGAGGGCTGCTCTACGTTCAAGTCTGCAGCTTAAACATACACCACAAAGATTTTTATTTAGCTTGCCAGGTGAAGAGCCACACAATATCACCGGGCTTTTTTATTAGTTCAATAACCATTTAGTACATTCTAATGGGAAAGCTAATATGATGGGAGCCAATTAGGAATGAGGATCATATTAAATTCCCAAACATCTCAAAAATTCAGGGTGGTATTTAGAGATTTGTTTCACCAAAAGTTATGTTTCTGAATGAACTGAACAGTACAGCACTTAATTTTGGCAAATGCAAGCAACTTGTGGAGTTACTTCAAAGTAAATTTCTGTTAAAAAAAATACTGATGAAAAATAATTTTAAAATATTGTGAAGATGCACTCTTATAATAGGATATGATTACATGTCAGTTAATCCCTTCTTGTGACATGGGTTGTTGGAAGATAGGAGACAGAGAGTAGGTACTCTGATTCGCATAATATGACAAGTGGTGTTCCCCGGGGATCTGTACTGGGGTCTCAGCTTTTCACCCAATACATCAAGGACTTGGATGAAGGGATAGAAAGTTGTAAATCCAAGTTTGCAGATGACACTAAATTAAGAGGCAGTTAGAATTATGAGGACAGGTTGCATAAACTTGGTTTGCATTTCCTGGTGTTTAGAAGGTTGAGGGGTGATCTAATTGTGGTGTTTAAAATGATAAAGGATTTGATAAGAGTAGTTGCAGAGAAGCTATTTCTATTTGCTATTTCCCCTGGTGGGAGAATCCAGAACAAGGGGGCACAATCTTAAAATTAGAGCTAGGCCATTTAGGGGTGAAATCCCACACAAAGGGTAGTCGAAATGTAGAATTCTTTCTTCCAAAAGGCTGTGGACTCTGGGTCAACTGAAATTTTGAAGACTGAGATCGATAGATTTTTATTAGGTAAGGGTATCAATGGGATATGGTAAATGGAGTTGAGGTACAGATCAGCCATGATCTAAATGAATGACCGGCTCAAGCTCTGAATGGCCTATCATGCTCCTGTGACAACACAGCCATTGTATGATTCTTCACTTTAAGCTTGCCACTATTATACTTGCTGTTTACGGATGAAACCAGAATGACAATCAAAGACTTTTTTTCTTTTAAAAAGGAAGCCGGTTGTCAACCTTACAATATCTTTTTCTCTTGGGGCTGCGTCAAACTCCTAACGGTCTAGCGGAGGACAAGATATTCTAAGTAATATGGGCAAATTATTTTTAAAAATACCAATTGTTCTACATAGAATTACACAGAATACACAGCGCAGAAACAGGCCATTTGGCCCAACCAGTACATGCCGGCATTTATGCTCCACTCGAGCCTCCTCCCAGCATAATCCTCTATTCCCTTCCCCCTCATATGCTTATCTAGCCTCCCCTTAAATGCATCTATACTATTCGCTTCAACCACTCCCTGTGGTAGCGAGTTCACATTCTCACCACTCTCTGGGTAAAGAAGTTTCTCCTGAATTCCCTATTGGATTTCTTGGTGACTATCTTATATTGATGGCCTCTAGTTTTGCTCTTCCCCACAAGTGGAAACACTTGCTTTGTGTCTACTCTATCAAAACCTTTCATAATATAAAAGACCTCTCTTAGATCACCCATTAGTCTTCTCTTTTCAAGAGAAAAGAGACCCAGCCTGTTCAACCTTTCCTGATGGGTATAACCTCACATTTCTGGTATCATTTCTTGTAAATCTTTTTTGCACCCTCTATATATTTGTTTATAAGAACATAAGAAATAGGAGCAGGAGTAGGCCAATTGGCCCCTCAAGCCTGCTCCGCCATTCAATAAGATCATGGCTGATCTGATCCTAACCGCCAATCTACTATCACAGAGCCATCTCCTGAACCTAACAGAATTGGACACACGAAATAGGAGCAGGATCAGGCTACACGGCCCCTGGGCCCGCTACGCTACCCACAGGGCCATGACCGATCCGAACCTAGACTCATGTCCAAATTCCTGCCCGCTCCCCGTAACCCTTAATTCCCTTTACTTCAAGGAAACTGTCTATTTCTGTTTTAAATTTATGTAATGATGTAGCTTCTACAGCTTTTTGGGGCAGCATATTCCATGGACCTACCACCCTCTGAGTGAAGTAGTTCCTTCTCATCTCAGTTTTGAAAGAGCAGCCCCTTATTCTAAGACTATGCCCCCTAGTTCTAGTTTCACCCATCATCGGGAACATCCTCCCCGCATCCACCCGATCCAACCCCTTCACAAACTTATATGTTTCAATAAGATCGCCTCTCATTCTTCTGAACTCCAAATGAGTAGAGTCCCAATCTACCCAACCTCTCCTCATATGTCCATCCCCTCATCCCCGGTAATATGGTGACCAGAACTGTACACAGTACTCCAAGTGTGGTCTAACCAAGGTTCGTTACAAATTTAGCGTAGCTTCTCTACTTTTCAATTCTATCCTTCTAGAAATAAGCCCTAGTGCTTGGTTTGCTTTTTTTATGGCCTTGTTAACCTGGGTCGCTACTTTTAGTGATTTGTGCATTTGTACTCCCAGATCCCTTTGCTCCTCTCCCCCATTTAGATTCTTATTTTCCAAGTAATATGTGACCTCCTTATTTTTCTTAACAAAATGTAATACCTCACACTTATCTATGTTGAAATTCATTTGTCAATTATATCCCCATTCTGCAAGATTATTAGTGTCTTCTTGTAATTTATTGCAGTCCTCCTCAGTATTGACTATCCCTCCCAATTTGGTGTCATCCGCATATTTAGAAATTGTGTTTTTTATTCCAAAGTCTAAATCGGTAATATAAATTGTGAACAACAGTGGTCCCAGCTCTGATCCTTGTGGGTCCCTTAGAGGCTGAGACAGGAGAAATTATAATGGGGAACAAGGAAATGGCGGAGAAATTAAACAAATACTTTGTGTCTGTCTTCACAGTAGGAGACACAAAAAGCATACCAAAAATAGTGAGGAACCAAGGGGCTAATGAAAGTGAGGAACTTAAAGATATCAGTAGAGAAAAAGTACTTGAGAAACTGATGGGACTAAAAGTCGACAAATCCCCTGGCCCTGATGGCCGACATCCTAGGATTCTAAAAGAGGTGGCTGCAGAGATAGTGGACGCATTGGTTTTGATCTTCCAAAATTCCCTAGATTCTAGAGCGGTCCCAGCGGATTGGAAGGTAGGAAATATAACCCAGCTATTCAATAAAGGAGGGAGAGAGGAAACAGGGAACTACAGGCCAGTTAGCCATCAGTTGTCAGGAAAATGCAGGAATCCATTATTAAGGAAGTGGTAACAAGGCACTTAGAAAATCATAATATGATCAAGGTTTTATGAAAAGAAAATCGCGTTTAACAAATTTATTAGTTTTTTGACGATGTAACTAGTAGGGTAGATAAAGGGAACCAGTGGATGTAATATATTTGGATTTCCAAAATCATTCGATAAGGTGCCACATAAAAGGTTGCTAAGTAAGATTAGGGCTCATGGGGCTGGCGGTAATATATTAGCATGGATAGAAGATTGGTTAACGGACAGAAAACAGAGCGTAGGGATAAACGGGTCATTTTCCAGTTGGCAGGTTGTAACTAGTGGGGTGCCACAAGGATCAGTGCTTGGGTCTCAGCTATTAATGACTTGGGTGAAGGGACCGAGTGCAATGTATCCAAGTTTGCTGACGATACAAAGCTAGGTGGGAAAGTAAACTGTGAGGAGGACACAAAGAGCCTGCAAAGGGATATAGACAAGTTAAGTGAGTGGGCAATAAAGTAGCAGATGGAACATAATGTAGGGAAATGTGAGGTTATTCACTTTGGTAGGAAGAATAGAAAAACAGAATAATTTTTTAAATGGTGAGAAACTATTAAATGTTGGTGTTCAGAGATTTAGGTGTCCTCGCACAGGAAACACAGAAAGTTAGCATGCAGGTACAGCAAGCAATTAGGAAGGCAAATGGCATGTTGACCTTTATTGCAAGGGGGTTGGCGTACAAGAGTAAGTAAGTCTTATTACAATTGTACAGAGCTTTCGCGAGACCGCACCTGGAGTACTTTGCACAGTTTTGGTCTCCTTATCTGAGGAAGGATATACTTGCCTTGGAGACGGTTGAAGGTTTACTAGATTGGGCCCTGGGATGAGAGGGTTGTCCTATGAGAAGAGATTGAGTAGATTGGGCCTATACTCTCTGGAGTTTAGAAGAATGAGAGGTGATCTCATTGAAACATGTAAGATGCTGAGGGGGATTGACAGGGTAGATGATGAGAGGTTGTTTCCCCTGGCTGGAGAATTTAGGACTAGGGGGCATAGTCTCAGGATAAGGGGTCGGCCATTTAAGACTGAGATGAGAAGGAATTTCTTCACTCAGAGGGTTGTGAATCTTTGGAATTCTCTACCCCAAAGAGCTGTGGATGCTAAATCGTTGAGTAAATTCAAGGCTGAAATAGATAGATATCTGGACTCTAGGGGAATCAAGGGGTATGGAGATAGGGCAGGAAAGGAGTTGAGATCGAAGATCAGCCATGATCTTATTGAATGGCGGAGCAGGCGCGAGGAGTCATATGGCCTACTTCTGCTCCTAGTTCTTATGTTCTTATGACCCCCACTCTGAATAGCTACCCTTTACCCCTACCAATGTTCCCTTTAAGCTGCACGGCCGCGCAGCGCTCCAAGGAATCTGCGCAGCCAGCTTTTCAATACAAAAACTGCGCATGTCTTAAAGGGGGTGTGCGGCGCCAAAAAAAATTAGAGGGAAGATTGAGCCCTACTCTCTGCTTTCTATCTTGCAGCCAGCTAGCTATCCATTCTGCTACTTATCCCCTGACTCTGCATGCTCTGACCTTATTCATTAGACTATTAAGTGGCACCTTATCGAAGGCCTTTTGGAAACCTAGATAAATTACATCTACTGCATTACACTTGTCTACTCACTCTGTTATGGGGTTGGTCAAACAAGACTTTCCCTTTTGAAATCAATGCTGACAATTCATTATTATATTTTTGGTTTCTAGATGTTTTTCTATTTTCTCCTTTAGTAGGGATTCCATTATTTTTCCTACCACCGATGTTAAGCTGACTGGTCTATAGTTCCCTAGACATGTTCTATCTCCCTTCTTAAATATAGCTATCCGCCAGTCCTCTGGCACTACACCTTCTTCTAACAAATTATTAAATATATGTAATTGTGCCTCTGCTATCTCTTCTCTAGATTCTTTTAAAATGCATGGATGCAATCTGTCTAGACCAGGGGTTTTATCCTGAGTTTGATTCGTTTATTTAATATAAAAAGAGGAGAAATATTAAATGTGGTTATATCATTTCTAATCTCATCTTCCGATGTCATGTCCACCTGCTCTGCCTCCCTGGTAAATACTGAAGCAAAGTAATATTTTACTATTTCTGCCATTTCGCTATTGCTGCCTGTGATTTTATCCTGTCCGTCCCTTAGTGGCCCTATGCCCATCCCGACTTTCCTTTTTTTATTTATGTGCCTGTAGAATATTTTACTATTTTGTTTTATGTTCCTTGATAATTTTATTTCATAGTTCCTCTTAGCCTTCCTAATTGTTTTTCTTGACTTCTCTTCATATTCTCCCTTGTCATGCTCTCCCCTGCTGTCAAAGTACTTAGTGTATGCCTCTTTCCTTACCCTCAATTTTTCCCTTATGTCTTTATTCATCCATTCTAGTGGTAGTAACTGGGGTAATAGTTTAGGGTTCATGGTGTAAACACATCCATCCAAACCCTAGTAGTTCAATGGAGAAGGCAATGTGTAACCTTATGCCAGATATGCACACATCCAATCTTTTACTGTGGTTTCACCTGGCCAATTCTGAAATGTGGGTATTCTCACCCATCCTTTTTAACATAATGAAACAGTACAATCCTGTAGGAAACTTTGACGTGCTTTTCAAGAAAGCCATTTCCCTATTCACAACCACAGCTTCACTGTTTAGACTTGCGATTTGCAGACTCAGATCTAGGACAAATGTACTAAAACATTATTCATTGTCATCAATCAAATTGTTGTGTTAATGAAACATTCCAGGGTCAGTAGTAGAAATATGATTCATTAATCAAATGCAGGTATTTATTCACACTAATGAAAGTATATACTGAAAGCCAACCAAATAAGACTAATACACCAAGATAAAATGTGGTTGTTTTCCAAGTCAGTACTCCCAAGGCATATTTCAACAGATTTATTTTAAACAACGACATTGGGCTAGTTTCAAGTGGGCAGCAAGCGAACTGCCCCATTAGCACCAAATATCGCCCACTCCTCACACCTACTTTCTATTGCCCGCCCACAGAACTTAATGTTTAAATGAGCATTTCAATGAAGGTCAGACTAACAATATTTGCCATTCGCTCACAAATTCCCACATTTTTAAAAATAGAAATGGCTTGAGACATTTATTTGCTCTGTAATCGGAGATAGTTTTTAAAATATCATCCAAACTCCTTTTCCTGGACTGGTTGCATGCATGTACTTACCTTTGCCACTGGCAAAAACTACAAGTTCAGCCATAAAATGCCTGATTCCCGCTCGTGACAAAAAGTAGTCAAGTAATTGTATATTAAACAATCAAAAATAACTAAGAGATCAGGACTAATTTTTCTGCGCTATATAGGGCCCCAAGTCTTGTAGAGGCAATACATACCTCCACCTTTGACCCATTAGGTAATTGCAATATATGGCGTGGTACTATGCCATACAGATCAGACAGCCTTGGGTTCAATTTCCAGTCTGTTCCATTTTAGATAATCTCCGTTAAACCAGCCATTGGGGCATTATCATTGATTTAAGTGCTTCTGCAGGAGGGCAGGGGGAAAAAAAATCACCCAGTGTTACCACTACTGATCGCTAACCAGTGATCTTTGCTGGAGGACTGAGTGTGGTCTGCATGCATAATAACAGAGAAGATATTGGAAGTGATCAGGACAAGTCAAGAATATAGCATCACAAGGAGTGTTAGGTTACCTAGGTAACCAGAGTTAAGGAGGCAAGGGCCAAAATTAGATTCCTCTACATGAATGCCAGACCTTTTAAAATCAGAGGCATGGATAGTAGCTGATAATTATATCACATGAATCAGAGACATGGCTAATCCAGAGTGATGTAAATTCAAGTATCTGACAGCGGTTCAGGGCACTCAGGAAGGACAGAGGGAACAAGAAAGGTAAAAGGGTTGCCTTATATGTAAGGGACACCTGTGAAGTTAAAGTAGTGCCACTGGAAAAGCTACAGTATAAAATTCTCTAGCTAGATGTGTGTAATAAGAAAAAAGTCAGACAAAATATGAAGTTTCTTTACAGACCACCAGGTCAAAATAAAAGAATGACTCACTACTTTATTACGAGATTAGAAGTGTGAACGAGAAAAGACTGATACTTTTTGGCGACTTCAACAATCCCAAAATCAGAAACACCCAAGTAGGAAGGACTCTGAATTTTTCAACATAGTACACAGTGTCTCCTGCCCCAGCCCCCCACCCACCCCCAACCCCCCCACCCAAGAGCCAGCTCACTCCTAAACTCGAGGATAAATTGGTCTAGAATAAATGGACATCCTTCAAAAACATTATGCAGGGTATGCAAATCAAGAATAAACTTTGTGGCAGGGCTGAACTAAATAAAAATACTCTGAAATGGAATACGGGAAAATTAAAAGGGAAATTTACAAAGCAGGTAGAGAGACGGGAGAGATAACCACTGGGCATAGAACAGGACTATAAATAGGCAGGTTTATAAAAGAAATGCGAGTGCCAGGAGAGAACTGGAAAGGGATATACTGTATCAGAAAACACACAACATAAAATTCTTTCAACACTATAAAAGCGAAAGACTACAAGGAGGAACTCAAAGCCCAAAGGAATTCACAAGGTTGAAAATGAAAATTAACAGGAGACAGTAAGCATGTTAAATGACTACTCCTCGGAGGGTTTTTACCAGGAAGGATACTAACAATATCCAACAGCAAACACCAGTTGTGTGTACTTCAGGACTTTGACATTAGAAAAGCAGAAGTTCTTGATAGGCTGAAGGAACTGAAATTCCCCAGGACAGATGGATTATGTCTCAGAGAGACAAGAAGATATGTGAAGTGTTGACAGTCAAGTTGACAGACTGGATGAATATTGGGGAGGTCCCAATAAACTGGAACCAGGTGAATGTAGTTCCTATATTCATAGACAACTACATGTCTATTGAACTGATCTAAATAATTAGAAAGCTAATGGAAACAATAATCAAAAGGAGAAATGGAAATAGTACCAATATGAAAATAATATGATAAATGACGGCCAACATAGCTTTGGAAAGGGTAGATTTTTCCTGACCAACTGTGGACATTTTGTCTTCAGTAAGTGGCATGTCGAAGTGATAGGAGAAAGTGATTTGATCTAGTGTATCTGGACTTCCAGAGGGTTTTTGTTAAAAGTACCACATAAGAGACACGTTAATATGCTGAGATCTGTAGATATCAAAAGTAGATACGATGACAGAGACAAAAAAAATCTAAATTGAACAGTGAATTGTAATTGGTTCAGTTCCTTGTTAAATCTAATGTGCAATTTGGATATTCAAAATCCAGTAGGTCCCAGTAATTCTTTTTTTGATATAAAGAAGAGCTGTTCTGTTGAAATCAAAAGATAGATTTTAAACTTTCACTGACAAGCGATAAACTCGGTGACTCACAACTGAGTTACCACCCAGAGTCAGTTTGAAATGAACAAATCATTTGAAACACCCGAGAGAGAAAAATCAGTTTCAATTTCCAAGAAACAGTGTAGATGAATTAAGCTTCCACAGTGGTAAGAAATTCAAGGAACAGAATCCCGGTGAATAATTTACTTCATAGAGTTGCAATCTTATTATTTTGCCCACTCGAGTTAGGTGAAATGTTGTCAACTTATAAATATATTATATGCTATTATTTATGTGCTTTTTTATCTTTTCCAAAAAATATATTTGTTTGATAAGATTTGAGGTGATACTCTACCACTTTCAAAGACCAGAGACACAAGATAAATGCAGAAGCTAAAAGCAATTGCCAGGCAAGGTTTTCTGTTCAGTTATCCCACTTGCCTAGATCTCAAGGCAAAGAAAGACTCTCTCAAAAATATATGTGAGAAGTCGCACAACACCAGGTTATAGTCCAACAGTTTTATTTGAAATCACAAGCTTTCGGAGCGGCTGCTCCTTCGTCAGGTGAAGTCTTCACCTGACGAAGGAGCAGCGCTCCGAAAGCTTGTGATTTCAAATAAAACTGTTGGACTATAACCTGGTGTTGTGCGACTTCTCACATTTGTCCACCCCAGTCCAACACCGGCATCTCCACATCAAAAATATATGGCAAACTGGGACTCACCAATGAGTGATCAACGATAGGAGAACCACAATAATCAAGGGTAAGGTAGTTTAAAAAGACCCAAAAACATAACAATAAGACATAGATACACATTAGTAACTAACTGGAAAGAAGCAGAGTTGTCATAAGGAAAGTTAGCTTGAAGTGGGGCAAGATATTGATTGGGATGCTCCAGAGTCCTTGCTAGGGCCCATTTTGTTCCTGGTATATATAAATGACCAGGGTTTGCAGTCCTTATGCAAACCAGTTAAATTAGCAGGTGTCATGAAGCTAGGGTTGACTGTGGACTCCGAAGATGGAGTCAATATCTTACAAATGTCACGGTTAGAGAGAAGAGAGATGTAGAATCACTCGCGAGAAAGTTGGAATGAATAGAAGTTAATTACAAAATGTTCTCTGCTACCACCAGAACTATTTAATTTATGAAATATCATATATATTAGACACAAGCCATTTACTCAATAGATAGTCATGGCAAACAGTACAATACAACTGATTTTGGTGTTGGCCTTCTATGTGGATGTATATCGGACAATGCAATCTTAGCACGAGCCTGACAGCAGGTATGCTGAGCCCACCTATAGTTCTGGGTTCAGCACAATTAGAATTTTATGAGCATGAGTAATGCTTCTTATTGGGTGTTTGCTCATACTGGCCAGGAAATCACCTTAAAGGCATGACTTGCTGCAGTTTAAAGGAGCATTAATATGTTTGTTAGTAATGGGGAAAGAATACAAGGTAATATTTAAACTTCAGCAACATCAACTATCTACCATGCAAGTAATAGTATACCCTGATTTTCTGATGGCACAATGGAAATATTACTTGAACCAAAGGAGGCAGCTGCTTTTTCCAGCACATGGCCATCAGGTAGCAAGACAAATGAGCAAGGGTGCTTAGCAGGAGGTGGCAGCACATGTAAATGCCAACAGCACTGTTCAGTGAACATGGCTGCAGTACCACAACAAGTTTAATGACCTCACCAGGTGTGCCAAGGTAGGAGACCCAGCACTAACCTTGTATTATTGCGTTATATTAAATATGCATTGCATGAACAGTTACCTACCACTCAGTCTTACAGTACCCACAGGAACCTTACACCTCATGACATGCACCACCCACCAATCTAATTCTGCAAAATAGCAATGCAGGTACATCAACCCTGGGGGGATTTCAAAAGCGAGGTTGAGAAGAGTGCAGTGGGTGATACACAGAGCACGAGCAAGCAGGTGATGGTGGACAAGGATGAAGAGAAACCTGTTAACTGGAGGGCCAACTTGCGTACATCATCAGCTGATGAGGACAGGGATCTGGACCATAGGCAACCTTCTTTTAAAAGAACAATGCTTTGAACATCAAAGACTGTGGGGTCATCGGAGAGTACGCCTGGCAACTTTCAGCACATGGTGGCTAAGGTGCAGAACTCCAAAACCTGCACATGTGCTGTGTCCATGCATGGAATCAAAACACCATAAAGAGTGTGAAAACCCCAAGAGCATTTTCAGCAGAACCTTCCATGGCAGAAGCCCAAAGCCAGTTGTTTTAGCAGTTATGAATGCTCAGACTGCTAGCATACAGTCCTTGCACTCCATTGTCTTTTCCTCCTTGGACAGGCTTGGAGATTGCATGTTGAGAGTTATTTTTAGGAGCTTCACTAATCTCATTGTCACCAGATTTGCTATCCTGCAGATCATGTTGAGATGGTGTCAAGTAACAGGGACAAGAATGGCCATGAATGATGCTGTTATCTCTCAAATAACAACACATTAGTACCCTTCTGCTGCCCTCCACTGATGATTGTACATGTGTGAAAAAGCAGGCAGGGCCTTGGTTGTCAAAGTGGCACTTAGGTAATACAGCACATCACCAAGGGGAAGAACTGGGGTGGCAAACAATAGCAAGATGAACAGATCACACATAGGGAAATAAACTTCCAATTGTGCTGTGTCCAGAGAGTGTCCTTAGTATGGTATTGATTATTATATCAGCTGCCAGAAGTTATGCTTGGCGATTCTATAGGAGTTGGTAAATATGTAGTTGAAGCTAAAACAAAACCCAAGCAGTACAGCTGACTAAATGTTACTGGTGCATTTTGGGAAATTGACTTCCATGAGAAGGAATAGCGGGCCGGGTGCATAGCGGATGGCCAATCCAACATCGCTCATTTTACACAATCAGCGAAAGTTAAAATTACCCCCACTGGATAATGCAAGAATGGTAGTCAAAAAGTGTTCCAAATGCTTTAAAAATCTTATCTATTGCAATAGTAGCTGATACCAGTGTCTTTTTATTTCTACTGCAGCATGAATCAGTCCCTGGCACACTGCGACACAACTGTGGGGTCAGTCACATGCCGCTGTACTTGGATGTCTAGTGGCAGATCATCAGTTAGACTCCACAGCTTGCGATTTATTTTCTCTGACAGTTCATTCTTCTTTCTGTCAAGCTATTCCCTTTTGCTTTCTCTAGAGCCACCCTCCTAGTCTCCTCTCTGCCGGCTCTGGCACTGTTTCACAACTAAGAACATTTCTGAGCCAAAGCCTGCTGTGTCAATCCCTTCGCGCTGCTGGGGATCATGTGACATTTATCTTCATTGGTAACAATTCACCATGGGTAACATGTTCCTAGTTACTTTGAAGTCTCTTGGTTCGGCCTCAGCAGAATTTTCATAAAGTATTCACTATACTATTCCACATTCCTCATGTGGAAGGATCAAAAGGTTTTTAGACCTGTTAGAAATGTAATTATTTCCTCAGTTATCTAACAGTATTCAATGCCCCTTGAAATTCTCACAAGTGGAGAAAACAACCTTAATTGTACTTTTCAAAGCAAAGATACGGCGAGCACAACATCTGAGCTACTTGATTAACAATCTCCAGAAAGACAGTGGGACAATTTACACACTAACTTTGTAACTATCGTTTTACAATAAGCATTTCAAGAGAATGTGAATTGTCAGATAGTCTTCTCATAAACATGTAGTTACAATCCTGTGTACTTACAGCCAGTTGAGCAAATGGGCAATGAAGCATCAAAATATTGTTTTTGCACCCTATCCTCAAAATAAGCATTAGAATCCAGTAAGGTGTTTAACAACTTCTTAAAAGATTTTCTAAATTGATGGTGTGGACCTGTAAGGTGGTTTACTTTTCTTGGATTATACACTATGGCCACATTTTATGTTGTTTCCTCAAACACCATAGGTATCTGCAAAGCTGTCAATCCTGGACTCCCTGTGGTCACTGCAATCTCCCATGACCTTTGTAATGAGTGGGTAGCACATACTGCTGCAGGCCAAGGGCTGTATCTTAGGCACCAAACAGTGCAAGTGTTACCTCATTAGATGTGTCTCCTAGCCTGCTCTGGTAATCTGTCAAGGTATGTCTCAAATTCTCAAGGACGACAGAGGGGCTTAAGGGTTTTTCTTTGTCCTTGCGATTGCCTAAAGAAGGAAAAGGGGAGACAAGTAAAGCTTTTAAATATTGTATTATAATACCACAGCTAGAATCCTCAGCCAGAAAGTAGATACTACGCCTAAAACCACTAAATTTCACAAACAACTTACAAAATTAGTCAATATATGATCTCTACAGTGCATTTATAGATTTACTGAACAGGGAGATATTGCATACTTAATGAGGTCAGAAGTTATAAAGAGCGTACGGTAGAACAAGATTTGCACAATAAGCATTACACACAAAACAGAGCTAATATTTAAATTGTCAGGTTTTCAATAAATCATTCTGCTAACCATCCATTGTTCTCATTTCCTTTGCAGCTATTCACCAGAATGTAATATATCTATGTCAGGGGTTCCCAAACTGTGGTACACGTACATCTGGGGGTACGCAAGAGAAATTGTCTAATGGTGGATTTTATTTATTATTTCATTTATTTATTTATTGCATTTTATAATAGGCTACTCAGACGAAGTTTTAAAGCTCTGTGGGAATTTGTTATATAAAGTATTTAATTTACTTCAAGATGTACCGATGAGAACACAGATATAGAGACGATGACATACAGAGCCCTAGCCTCCAATCACTGTACACTACAGCGTGGTTTCAGTTGCCCAGCAACTGTCCAGTCTAACCTCTGATCTATGTTAATGTCACCCTGAAAATGCTAGAAATTATATAATTCCAATTATTTTCTTGTAATTTTGTATCTTTGCGATCAAATATCCATTGTGATATTGCATCTCTAATTTGCAATGTTCACACTTTGCATTGCGAATCTGTTTAGTCAACCTAACCTGATGAGAAACAGCTATTTTTCATGAATGGGGCAAGAAAAAAATTATGCAAAATAAACAGATGGTCAGAGGAAGTTACAACTTTGTGCACTTTTGGCACATATGGCCAATTTGAATCAATCAGTTGCTCATTGTCTGATCCTCTGTTATTGTCTACATAAATTTCCTAAATATATTTCACTTGAACAAGCTGAAAAAAATTGCAACGGCAATTTTCTTCTAAGTATGAAGTATGCATGGGTGGAGTGCATTATAATGCTCAGTTATGATTTCAGAAAGCAGTAATTGTGTTGCTTCAGTATGCTGTGGATCAGTTGAGATTTCAGAATAAGCTGAATTTAACCAGTGTGTTTTTTTTCCAGTAATATTCATGCAACACTAGAGAAGAAACAAAATCTAGTGATACACCCACAGATGCTACTGTTATTTTCGGTGTTTAAAAATGTTTGAGAGATTATTGGGAAAATACGTTGTAACTTTAAGTAAAATGTTAAATTACCTACTTTAAGCATGATCATCCTCACTCTTTGAACCTCCTCATAAAACTGACTCTCTGACATCATATGGAGTACTATCACTAAAAAGTTTAGCACCAGCCATTTTGGTAGTTTTCCTCAGGTTTGTTCCCAATTACATCTCAATTATGAACCAGAGGAGGTAGCACAGATGGCGAGTTGAATAACAAAGAGGTTTAAACACAAGCACGTTAATAAGTCCCAAATGGCACCAGATAAGACAAAGAATCCCTAACCCTTATGTATATGTCCTTTAGGTCCACATCTATCAGCAATTCTTCTGGATGTTCCATCTGAATTACCTATGTCAGTGTTATCATCTTGAACTTTCCCCCGCGATAAAGAGCTCAAGAATGGGTCCAAAGCTTTCTATCCTGTTAAGTACTACAAAATATCTGAAGTGGATACCAAGGTCAAAGAGTACCACCTGCACCGGAGAGACAAAAGTTATTTGGTATGAACATTCTCCAACTGTGCCAGAAAAATCACTCCATTGAAACCCTCCCTGCAGTCTTCGCAACCAACTATTTGATGAGATAAAGGCCTGGATTTTGCTGTCGAAGTAATGGTGAGGCTATCAGCGCTCACCATTATTGAAGAGTAAATTGGACAGCAACGTCCAGCGACCACACATGTGCAGTTAAACGCAGAAATCACGAAGTTGCCGTCAGAGTTGCCCTGCTCCTCTAGAAGCTTCGCTACACCGGTATCTCGCCGAGAGGCTCACCATTGAACTACACGAAAGGGCATGATGTTGGGGTACTTACATGATAGATACCCACTAAACTCGCCAGAAAAAGTTAGGGCTTGTCCATTCCAGTGTAAGTAAAGTTTAAGCAGCATGGTAAATCTTAATTACTGCCAAACAGCCTCTCTGGTACTGAAAATTAACTTTTACAAGTGTGGAGTCCCATTCCTCCAAATTTTAATTATTGGAGATTTTTTTTTAAAGTAAATAATTTTTTTTAACTTTTTCTTTCTGTCGCTTTTATCTCCCTCTCTTAATCCCATCTTTCGTTCCCTCCCTTTATTTTGCTTCCTGTACATAATTTGGCATTAAATTAAATATTCTAACTTACATTTTCTGGTTCAGTGTCTCAGTCTCAGTCTGAGGCATACTCCGGAGGTACGCCTCCAACCGCAAATTTCGGCCCATTCTGATTAAGGAGATACAGTTGCTTACCCTAGTCACATATGTCCCAGGTCCCCTGTAGAGGGCGCCAAGCTGTTTTGGATTTCTAAATCACCGCAAGTTCCAGAGCAAAAGCCCATAGAAAGTCTGTTGGCAAGTGTAAGTGTAATGAACGGCGAGTGCCTTTCGTTCGCAGTTGACCGCAAAATTTGGGTCAATGCCTAATTCATCTGCAAACTTGGGATATGGTTCTCAGTCTTAAGCTCGTCAGTTTTAGGAACAGCAGTAATAGTGAGTCACTAATGGGTTTTCTAGAAGAGGAGAAAGAGGGGTGGGGAGGTGTTCTTTTCTGGGCCCTTGCTTCTTTCTTTCTTACATCATTTAAATCGGGGGAATTAAACTTCCTCTGGCTAAAAAGAGCTGCCTCAAAAGGCTAGATGTCGACTAAGACTCCAGAGATGGTGCGTGTTTCAATTAAAATACCATAATCCATTTACTGAAACAAAGCTGACATTCCGCTTCACAGATCTGTATTTCTAATAAAAGGAAGCTATATTTGACTAAATAAATTAAATTACAGGTAACAAAATGCTGTAAAGAACAACCATCTATAAATACAATGGGACCTCAGCATATATCCACTTAAAAGAAGTTTTTAAAACATTTATTGAGAATCCAAAGGCCCATAGTGAAGCATATCACCTTGGTTGAAACAAAGGATGAAAATACAAGGCAAATCAAGAAGCAATTGATGCCAAGCTTGAAGATTATAGCATGAGGAAAAGACTGAAGGAGATAAGAAATTCCACTGTATAGAGATATTGAAAGCAGTAAGAGTATTGGGAGCTTAGAAAGAGAGGGTTAAATTGATGGGAGCACTGGCTATAGTAATATTTACAATATTTTGTTACCTCTAATTTAGTTTTAGTCATATATGGCTTCCGTTTATTGACAGGAGCACTGACCATACTAATATTGATAAAGGCAATAAATGTGACAGAGAGCGATCAGAGGCTAGAGGAAAAAGAGGAATCTCCCATGAGACGACAAGTTTTTTCTTGTGTCCTGTCCAGGAGTGCGAGAGACCTGCCAGATACAGAATGGTGCTCAAGTGTTGGACAAACTTGGGCTTTTTGGAGTTCAGAATGTAAAAGTGGTATTTGGCAAGAAGGAGGAAACTAAGCCTCTTGAAGGCTCCTTTAGCAGCGAGATGTGGGAGTTCATTGGCTTTCATTCCCTCAAAATTAAAATTCCTATTTCTGGCGTTTACATCCCTCCTGTGACCTCACCTTTCCCTATCGCTGTAATCTCCTTCAGTCCTACTGCCCCTGAACTCTCCATTCCTCTGACTCCAGACTCTTGTGCAGCCATCCCCTCCCTTTTACCCCATCGCCAGAAGCTGTGCCTTCAGCTGCCTAGGCCCCACACTCCAGAATTGCCTCCCTAAACATTTGCTTCTTCATCTCCCCCTCTTTCTTTAAGACCCTCCTTCAAATCCATCTCTTTGGCCAAGCTTTTGGCCACCTGCCCTCATTGATCCCTTTTTCTATTTTAAAAGGTCCTATATAAATGCAAGTTGTTTTTGTCTTGAGGATGTGATAAACACAGTACAAATGCATTTTCTTTGCTTTGAAGAGAGAGACAGAAAGTGTGTGGGGGGAAATCATGATGGATATAGACATTGCTTTCCCGTATAGTGCAACGTCTTTCCTATCAGCATTTACAGTAATCTTGCAGAGAACATTAGGAATGACCTTGCAACAATGAAAAGTATCATTAATAATTACTAAGAGGAGGGATACTACTGATGCCTGAAATGATAGGACAGCTTTATCAGTGATTATCAACTTAGTCTATTGACTTAAATCCTAAATGGATAGGGTGCAAAAAATATTTTCCAAATGAATTAACTTAACAGCTTAATTTGACAGATAATCAACTAGACAAAAGGTTTAAATCATAATCACATCTTTTATCAGATACGGGACATTTTCAAAATATTAACCGGCAATTAGTTGATGGAGACAAGTTGAATACAATATTTACTTATTGAGCTGACCTGCCAAATAGAAGGACACAGTGACTTTATAACATCATATGGCATAAATAAATATAGCTGCTGTCATAGGCTTTACTGCATGGGCTGATAGGAACTACTTGACACTTTGAAACAGATGTTCCAACCTTGTAATAAAGAGGAATATGTAGCATTCTAGCCTAGTTTTTCCATTCCTCCTAAACAGAGGATCCCTAGTTGTGAAGCACAAAAAGGGTCTGGTCTGTTGGATGGACCAAAGATGTTCAAAAGTGGCATGTATAAACCTGAGGTCTTGCATCGCTTCAAGTTAAGATTTCACAAAGTTCTCAAGGAAACTGTTCCTGAAAAATGGGGAGAACTGACTGGACTGCAATCCTCATATTCTCTGTTCATAGGTGTAAGTATAGATATCACAATGATAAGTGCAGATGTCAGAAGCCATTTGGCTCATCCTTCCTTGGAAACCCATCACAGATAATTATGAAGCAGGAAACATGACTCGCCACCATTTAACTAGTTACTAGACAGCTGTTGATTAAAAAGAACAATTGATGTTTTGTGGGTTCTTTGTGGGAAAAAAACTTAAAGAACTTTATTAGCTATTTAGTTTGACTTCAGATTGAATTTTCTTAATGATTGCTGATCATTGGTCACTGGTAACACACTGGTATGGCTCTTGCACAATGTCAGGATGGGACATAGTTATGTGAAATTTAAGATTTCAGTCAATATTGTAGTCTATTAATTCATGGTTGCTTACTTTACGCAGAATATACAGCACAGAAACAGGACATGCGGCCTAAACAGTCCATGCCGGCGTTTATTCAAGCCTCCTCCCATCCTTCCTCATCTAACTCTATCAGTATATCCTTCTATTCCCTTCTCCCTCATATGCTTATCCAGCTTCCCCTTAAATGCATCTATACTATTCGCTTCAACCACTCCCTGTGGTAGCGAGTTCCACATTCTCACCACTCTCTAGGTAAAAAAAGTTTCTTCTGAATTCCCTATTTGATTGCTTGGTGACTATCTTATATTGATGGCCTCTAGTGTTGCTCTTCCCCACAAGTGGAAGCATTCTTTCTGTGTCTACTCTATCAAAACCTTTCATAATTTTAAAGACCTCTATTAGGTCACCCCTCAGCCTTCTCTATTGAAGAGAAGAGAGCTTAACTTAGCTGAAGGGTACTGTGGTGTAGTTGTTACGTTACTGGACTAGTATCCAGTGACCTGGACTAAAAATAAAATTACATTTCTACTTTGTTGTGTTATTTACACTGTTTAATTCAAAGTTTTGTATAATTCTAATTTTTAGCACACAAAAGGACAAAATCATCAGTAGACGACTGAACTGCCATACAGCTAATGACATTAAAAAGCTGCATTACTAGATTTTATTAGTCTAGTAAAATTATTCTGCTATGACTGGCTTATAATTACATGATGCGGAGATGCCGGTGTTGGACTGGGGTGGACAAAATTGAGAGGTCGCACAACACCAGGTTATAGTCCAACAGTTTTATTTGAAATCACAAGCTTTCGGAGCTATCGATTGCCCCTTCCTCAGGAAGGGGCAATCGATAGCTCCGAAAGCTTGTGATTTCAAATAAAACTGTTGGACTATAACCTGGTGTTGTGCGACCTCTCAATTTTATAATTACATCACAAGTAAAAGTTTTAAGTAACCTGACAATAAACTGTTGGGTCCAAAAGATATGAATATGCTGGTTTTAGCAAATAAGAGAGTTGAGATGAAAAACAAATGGATGGCTTCAAAAAAAGATTTTGTTATTTAAAAATTGCCTATAAAATGGCAACATTAGCAATACTCTATTTGGTGACCCTAAAGTCACTTAAGCCTTGAATAGTCATCTTTTATATTACATACTGTGGACTATTTTACAAAAATAAAATGTTATAATTCAGCTTCAGGTGGCTGGCCTCCCTGATGAAGAATTCATCTTGACTTAATTTCTGAGGCTGTGCGAGCAATCGGGAATGCAGAGAGCCAAGGTTAAATGACAAAACATCATACTTCTGCACCTAGCCCCAAAGATATAATTAAAGTGGAGCTCCCAATCAGTAGGCCACTCAACCGCCTTATGTTGGATTTGTAACTTATACTTTAAATCACATGTATATCATAGGGTTGTATTTTACTGATGACGGCAACAGTCTTTTCCTGAAACATTTCTTTAACTGTACTAACACAAAGAATGCTGATTTAGGCAAACTCTCAGCAAATGTGACAAGGACAGAGGTTTTCCTAGATTCCTCATTGTAGCATGTCCCTTGTAGTGTCCCACTGTCTCCTCTGATTTACTTCTATTCCAGTCTCAGAAGAATTATGTTCTTTGCTGCAAAAATGTTCGCTATATCTAACCACATGCAGTAACTATTTAAAAAGTCCATCTAATGCATTACAGGTTGTTTTTGACAGAATCCTAAGAGCGCAAATCCAAAAAAAGCAAACTGCACTAAACCATAGATTGTCTACCGAAATGTACATATTAATAGGCACAAAAGAAGTATTTTGTTACACATGACCTATCGTGGAAAAGTTTTTCAATACCACACATACAGCAATCACTTCTATTCTTTTAAGTGTTGAGATAACACAACACTCATTGTTGTCCTAAATAACCTTCCTGAGTTGGCAACTACTAAGTTGCACGAGATGCTGCAGAATTTTGGCTCGAGTAACGTAAAAAACATCTGGTTCCTTTCCAGGTATTTTACTTAGAAACCTGTGAGGGCCTCTGTCCCTGCAGGAATTATAAGCCAGCAAGCTAGCTCTTTACTGCCTGTCAAGCTGACCCTGGCACTTGTAAATCAAGCTCTGGCTCAACAGCACCAGGCCCACATTCTGTCACCTTCTCTCAGCCTGCTTGGCCACTGCACTGCTGCGAGGACCAGTCTTATCTTGTCATCAGATCATAGCATGTTGAGAAGAGAGATTACAGAGGCATCTGCAGAATTCCCACAATGCAGTGGCTCTTGGAACACTGACAGCTGCATCTGTCATTTCATACCGTCAACTAACCTGATGTCCGTAGGCCTGACACAGCAAAATTGTCCAAAAGGAGTTCCAGCTCTCTCATGCTGCCCCCGTATGTCTCTTCCAGGAAAGCCTGCCGCTTCTTTGCCTTGTAGAAAGATAATTAAAATCTTACTGTAATAAATATGCTCCTACACATAAGGATCTAATAGTATTTACAGGTTATAATGCAACCAAAAATGTGCACATTTAGAAGCACTGAACAGGAGAGAAGTGAATAAATTATCTAATTGGAAAGACCTCATTCTGTTAAGGTAACAAAATAAATGCATATGTAGATACATATATATATTTTACAAAACAGAAAGTCTGTACAGTGTAATCTCTAAAATACTTCATAATTTAGCATGAATGTAGCACAAAAATAACAGTACATTTATCTTTAGTATACATCATGCGGAACAGCATGGACATTTAACCTCAACATCACAAAGCATATCAGCAGCTGAAAGTATCTGGAGAAATATTAGTTTCCACTGGAAGCAAAGCAATTAATTCTCCTGTCCTGGTATAATATTCCAAAGGTAGAACAAATTTACTTAAATCTGACCAATAAAATACATAACTTTATTTTTTAGTTACATCAGGCCATTATGATGAATGTATTTGTCAAATTATTTATGGAAAAAGTAGCAATCCTGTACTATTGTTAAAAGATACAGTTTCCAGAATAAACGTAACAAGTCAGCAGATAATATTCAGCCACATTAAAAGAAAATGTGAAATATATATACTGGTTAGTGAAATAAATGAAACTAATAAAGACTCTGTACAGCCTTTCCCAGCTGGGAGCACAGGTGAGCAAGCTGCCGACAGTTCTGTGACCCTGCTCCAACAGGAGGTACAGTTATTACTGGGCAGGGTGACCTATGCAAATATTTCCCTCCCACAGCAAGTTATTCTGCTTGTTGCTCAGAGTCAACAGAAAAACACAACACATATAACTAACAAATTCAATGTTAAAAACTGTCTTGAAACTAGATCTCATGACCACAAGGGCAAAAAGCAAGTTAATTCATCATGATACTATGGAGTCATTCTTGATTTTTCAGCAGATTTCTAACAGAATATTAAAAATTAAAGTTAGAGAGTATATATAAAACAAAGCTAACTATCACAGTCCTCTCAAAAATAAACAAATTTTATGGAGAATAAAAGGCAATTTAACCAATGTTCTCACTGTTCTTTTCAAATAAAAGTCAATCATTTACATAATCCACCACTCAATGCAACTGGCCCCATTCTCATCCATCCAAATTTCAGGTCAGGTACAATGATGAGAACAAAAGTGAACCTATTGAAAAAACATCAATATGCCATGCATTTACTGAGAAACAGAATCAGGCTACACGTTGATAAATACTATGCGGCAGCTTGTTCACATTCAAAATGTCATCACTGGTAGAGAATAGGAGGGCTACTCTACATTTTTTT
This sequence comes from Squalus acanthias, assembly GCA_030390025.1. Taxonomy (NCBI): domain Eukaryota; kingdom Metazoa; phylum Chordata; class Chondrichthyes; order Squaliformes; family Squalidae; genus Squalus; species Squalus acanthias. The sequence goes on along the minus strand of CM059425.1, from coordinate 132,655,610 downwards.
TAACCATTTTTATGCAATTCTGTAATCAACAATGCCAAATTAAAGGAAAAGATAACACTAGGGGGAGTAATTTCAGTGCAAAGTTCTGTTCTCTTGTTTTAGAATGACCAGGATCTTTCCTACACACTGGAGCAGATTCTTGTTTTGCACCATATTTTCAACTTCATTTGTGCCATTTGGAGTCTTTCTGTTCTCTAGACCCACTCTGATACAGGCTGTATTTGTCTAAAAGTGATCTCAATGTTTGGGACTGTGCTTCCAGAAGAACCACAATTAATTAAGTACACAGCAGCATGCCAGGTACAGTTTACTAATAGATCCGTTATAGCAATGCTCTTGTAATAGCAGCTTGTCTAGTCTGGTGAGACAGCAAATTTACTGAAACAACGCATCACATGACTGGCAAGGTAAAGTACTTTATGCCCTATGCATACCGAAAAAGGTACAGACCTCAGGATATAATATTTGTTACACTATTTAGAGACGCACAACTGTTCTTTTCTCACCAAAACCTCATTCTCAATTATTTACCCTCATTTGGCTTTACCTTGCATGCTGGATTTGAAGTATTTGGTTAAGCTACAATTAATTTATGTATTCATTCTTCCTCAAACCTTCTTTTATTACAGTTATTTATATGATTATGAAAGTTTCTTTCCTTGTTACTTCCTATTGTGTGCAGTTTTGGTCGCCTTATCTGAGGAAGGATGTTCTTGCCATGGAGGGAGTGCAGCGAAGATTCACCAGACTGATACCTGGGATGGCAGGAATGACGTATGAAGAGAGATTGGGACGATTGGGCTTGTATTCGCTAGAGTTTAGAAGAATGAGAGGGGATCTCATTGAAACTTATAAAATTCTAACAGGACTAGACAGACTAGATGTAGGAAGGCTGTTCCCGATGGTGGGGGAGTCCAGAACCAGGGGTCACAGTCTAAGGATAAGGGGTAAGCCATTTAGGACTGAGATGAGGAGGAATTTCTTCACCCAGAGAGTGGTGAACCTGTGGAATTCTCGACCACAGAAGGCAGTTGAGGCCAATTCATAAAATATATTCAAGAAGGAGTTAGATATATTTCTTAAGGCTAAAGGGATCAAGGGATATGGGGAGAAAGCAGGGACAGGGTACTGAATTTGGATGATCAGCCATGATCTCATTAAATGGCGGAGCAGGCTCGAGGGGCCGAATGGCCTACTCCTGCTCCTATCTTTGATGTTTCTATGGTAGATTCATTGTTCTTATACCACTGTATCAGGGACTTTCCCCACTATTGAGTGTCCAAATAACCAGCACCTTAAATATCTTATCATTTGCCTTGGTCCAGGCCAGCCGATTGACTGAAGTGGGCTGAGTCTCCTTCTAGCCCCTGCACAATCATTAGTCCCCACCATGAGCAACATGAAAAACCCTCAGCCCAAATGCAACATTAGATCAGAGTTTTACTTAATGGCTTAAAGTGTATAAAATACTGAAACCATGAATTTTATTTTTGAGGTTTTATTCTGCTGCTCACACTTTAGTTATTTCTAAATGTTCTGCTTAGTTGCCATGTGACAGGGGTTGCCACAGTAGTCAGGATATTATCGTTTCACAGAATCAGAATGCAAACTACAAATCTTATAATGCATTATTTCTCCAATATTCACAGAATTCATCAAAACAGCCGACAAACCCCAGTACCCAAGACCCAGGTGAAATTTCCAACTTAAGTCCCTGCCTCAGAAAGGCAGGCCTATGTGGGGGGAAACTTCTTGCATCAATTTAATGGGTAGGTTCACAGATTTTTTTTAGTGTTTGTTATAAATATTATTTCAACCTGTATACGGTGGTCTAAGTGAATGGCAATTGAGGCACTGGAATTGAGCAATTGGATTACTTCCTTTAGCCTGGTTCCAGACTGTTGTGTTTGAAAAACAATTTGAATAATTTGCGTTTTTTGTGGTGCTTATTCATTGCTGATCAGAAGCTTTCTTAACTTATGTTGTGAACGGGACTGGTTTTTGGTTTCTTCGTCTTTACTTAATGGGATATTTGAGCTAAACAAGAAGATTATTTTAACACACAGTGTTTATCTGAGCCAGTGACAGTTTTTTGATGTGACGCTGTTGAGGTGACACTATGTATGTACACTAGACACAAGACAATACACAGTGGCCTTTCCTGTTGTATGCCCCTCTATTTGCATGCCACAAAAATATTGCACGCTTATCCTTTGAACGAAGTTCAATTTCCATATACTAGCTGGGGTAAAATTCATACTCGTGGATATTTTCCCTTTAAATTGTAAATTGTCTCTCCGTTCCCCACCTCGCCCCCAGTCCTGCAAATCACAGCGTCATTTTGGGCTGAATCATCAATTATAATCTACTGGGACCCGTCTTCAGCCTTTAGGTTCACCCTGCGAATTGGTGCTGTTCCCAGGTTGGTCTTCAGACTGGGTATGTCGACATTCCCCAGCTCGGTCCCCTTCCTGCCAAGTCGACCAAAAGTCGAGTACTTGCTCACCTATCTTTTCACTCTATAAATTTTCCTCCTCCCCTTTTTCTGATGTCGATCCAACTCTTATTGTTCACTTCTGAAGGAGGACCCACACCCAAAACATAAACTTGTCCCCACAGCTGCTGAGTGACCTGCTGTGTGTTTCTAATATTTTCTAGTTTTGCTTCATAAAAGTATAAAACTTTTTTTCTGTAGAAAAGTAAATGACAACTCGTAACCATACCAGGTTTGAAAGAGAAGTGCTGGCTGGCTGGAAGCTTTGTACGTAGATGGTAAACTTAAAAAAAAATGAAGAATACTCTGAAACAACACCCTAGTGCCAAATTTAAAAGCAATTTTGAACCAATAAGGGCTGAATCCAGGCTGGCCGACTTCAGTTCACTTACTATCCTACTAGGTAGAAATGGACACATATAAACTCAAGTTTCCAGAGGCAATAAGGCAGTGCGCCATCCACTCCCTATGGCATCATATCTCTCCAGTACTTATAATAAATACAGCCATTATAACCTTGCAAGTAAACAAGCTTAATGGGGCAAAACTGTGGATGCTGTACAGCTCAATATTCTCCAAAGTTTATTCTTACTTTTGTTAGTTCATCCCGAAGCTTTTCAAAACTTTCCTCATGGCTTTGAAGCTGTTTTGAAAGGTCAGCAATCACATTATTCTTTTCTTCCAACTCTAATGTCAACTGCGTTTTTGTTGCTGTACATTCCTTTTGTAATCTTAAGAAGAAAACGGCAGGTTAAGTTAATATATTTGTAAATTTAGAGTCAAATAAAACAAACTTATAAAAATTGTATTTCCATAATTTAACAGGTTATCATGAGTTTGGTTAAACATTAACTTTGTTGTGTAATTTAGCAATGAATCACTTATTTCGGAGGTGCATGCCATCCTCATAACATAAAAACAGAGCATTCTGCACATTATGGGGTATAACCATTTATAGAAACTCTTACTTCTGTAACTGATTAGTAGATTCGATAGCTTTTGATTTCTCCTTTTCATACGTAAATTCTATATCTCTGAACTGTTGCTTGATCAAATCCAAATTTGATGCTGCATCTACATGGCTTGACTTTTCCACTTGCAACGCATTTTCAAGGTCACGGATGCGCAACTATATACAAAGAAAAAAAAATTAAATACCGTTCACAACATTGGCCCAACCATAATGGAAATTCAGCTGCAATAAATAATTTGATCAAATCTCACAAATTCTACAGTTTTGATACATTTTTCAGGCTGACAAATTAATTTTTTATCTTCCTGTAACTTTATGTTGGATGAATATTTACTGCATTTTATATTCTGTAGCATACACTGGCCCGGATACACTGTGTCCCTGGGATCCGTGGGCCGTTACGCGACTCTCCGCCTCGCAGCCTCAGACCGCAAGTTTTCGCAGCCTTGCCGCCAGCAGGTAGGTTCGTAATTCTTTCGCAGATCAGAGTACACCGCCATACCTCCTTTGAAATCCACTGCAAGTTCGGGATTTCCGCATGTGCTTGCACGAAAAAGCAATCGCTGGCACAGAGATGGCCGACTGGCCAGCAATTGCACACGGAAATGTTACAGTTGATGCAAATAGGCACCCGCCCTGTTTGCATCAGCATAAGGGGATATCCAAGGCATTAAATATTTTCAGATCGTAAATTATACACATACACTGCATCAAATATTGGCCCAGATTACAGTTTTAATGATGTCTAAAATTATCAAAAAATTTAACTTTTAGTTAGGTTGGTGGAATGAAGGTAATTACAAATAAAATTCCAATTCTGTAAATTGTAATTAGATTAGATTTCGGGATTCCATTACATTTCATTACGGGATTCCCTTCAGAAATGATTAAAATGGAATTCTGCTTTGTGATTGGAGGACCAGGCCCACGTGATCCCAGGTACACTTCCGCATCGCCTGCGTCCCTGAGATCCGTGGGCCGTTACGCGACTCTCCGCCTCGCAGCCTCAGACCGCAAGTTTTTGCAGCCTCGTCGCCAGCAGGTAGGTTCGTAATTCTTTCGCAGATCGGAGGCGTACTCCGGAGGTACGTCTCCGACCGCAGTTTTTGGCCCACTATCTTGCAAAAAATTGCCTGAGAATAAATGGTCATGATAAAGTAAATACAAATGAGCTTTTATAGTATCAAAGGTTCTAAGATTTGTCTGGCCTCAATGTTTTACAACCTAACATTATCAAACATTTCAATAGACACAAATCATCTATTAACAGCCTGTGAAAGTTGACTATTGTCACTAACACTAAACTATGCAGACTCTTATTTTTGGATGAAATATTTTTGTGATGTAAGGGATGGCTTTTCAGTTTTGCATCCAGTAAATGTGTGAACTAATGTTTGGTACAACACTGATCAAATGCAAGGTGGAGATCTTTCGACTCAAGATTCATCTTGGAGTGCATTATAAGACTAAGAACTGAGGGATCAAATGATATGAACCACAAGACTGACAATTAAGCAATTTATAAGGTGATTTGAACCCTTTCTGTCATATCCTTGAAGTTAGCATTCAAAGTGCAAGTGCACAACGTTCCATTATGTACAGCAGTGTTGTCCGATAGAAATTGCTGACTGCCCACAGGTGTGGCTATGGTGACACCGTTTTAGTCACATGCACAAATTTTAGTAGGAAACACCTTACACACAATACAGGTAAATGTACTTCACATACGTACATGTACTTAATGTTTATTCACAGGGTCTAATGTTACAACCAAGTGTCCACAGTCAACAGACTGCATAGGACCCTAACAAATTCCCACCTAGTGAGGACAACCTACCAAATATGAAGGATCACCATAACAGATTATGGTAGAGGCGGTAATCTATAGCCAGAGATTTTTGTTTTGTAAACACTCCAATATATCCCCTTCTTCTGTAGCAGATGAGATTAAAAGAAACTTCATCAAAACCAATGTTCAGAGGTCTATACCGTGGTACTGTGATCCTTGTGAGGCTACTTTATGTTCCAAAACCAAATGAAGGACTGTGGTATATATGGATCTACGTTTCTCTGAACACTTTTGGTCCAAATTGGGGCCTACATATACTTGAAGTTTTGCAGTATTAACTTTCACTTTCAAACATCTAAATTAAACTAACATATACTAAATACTCAAAAGTAGTTTGTAAAATTAATTTAACATAGAAACATCTTGTATGACTCAAAAGATTTTTATTGCTTTAACGAGACAATAAGATTATAAAAAACCATGAAAAATAAGGTTCGTACCCCCTGCATATACAATTTACTGTTTTCTCCTGTATTTCAAACAATGAATAAGGATAACTTAGCTTTACCTGAATAATTTCAGAGTTAAATTTTGATTCCAGATGTGCAGCTCTTTCTGCTTCAATGTTTTCTTCCAATGTCTTGACTCGTTGTTGTGCTATCTGAAAACCAAGCAATTGTCAGATTAATTAACTCAGGGGTGGCAGACTATTAATAGTCATAGATAATTCTATTTTTTTTTAAACTTCTTCCCAGTAACTGTAACATCGAATTCTCCCGTGTTTGTCTTGGGTCAGCCTAGCTGCTGGTGCATGTTATTTTTCTACTTATATCAGACATATTGGCCTAAAATGCTGTGGGGTTTTTCCAGTCGCCTTAACTTCAGTAACATACTAACTGAACGCCCAGGGAAACAGTGCAAACAAATGTTTCCACCATTTCCCTCGCGGTTCCTCTAGTCTCCTGTTGGCGTTATGGTGGGAGACTGGGAGAACCCACACAGAATTTCAGGGCCATTATCTTTAATACTGTAATATTACCACAATTTTATCCAAGACAATCTAGCGGGGTATGCAGCAACCCAAGAATTATAGCAATACAGAAAAAAGGAAGAAAAACATGTAAGCAAATCTCAGCATGTACTTTTTTTGATGGGACAAGATTTTGTGGCTTGCTCTATTTCATTTGGTAGTGTGCTTGTGCCAAACATGAATTACATCCTATAATGGAATGCATGCATGGCAGGATGGAGAAGTAATGTAGCATTGTGAAAGCGTCTTCATCACACGGACTGCAGTGGTTCAAGAAGGTGGCCCACCACCCTCTCGAGGGCAACCAGGATAGGCAATAAATGCCAACCTTGCCTGCGATGCCCACATCCAGAGACTGAATTTTAAAAAGTCTTTTGCTGATAAAATCAATGTGGCCGGTTGAATTTCTCCACAATTTATTAATGTATGTTTCCAAATAATTAGAGGTTTGCTCTGAAGCAAAAAAACGTAGCCCAATAGCAAATTCCCTCTCCAAGACTTGAGCACATTAAAATAAATGGACACTCAAGAATAGTACAGAGAGAATTTTCTATTCTTGGAGGTGCTATCACCATTTGCCTCTTCCTGTAATTCAGGTGGGTGTTAAAGATTTCATGTCACTATTCAAAGGAGTTTTTTTTGGCACATAAACAGAAAATGCTGCAAATGCTCAGCAGGTCAGGCAGCATCTGTGGAGAGAGAAGCAGCGTGAAGGTTTCATGTCTGTGACCTTTGTCACAACTGAAAAATGTTACAGATGCAACAGGTTTTAAGCAAGTACAGATGCAGGGAAAAGGTGGGGTGAGGTGGTGATCAGGCAAGAACAAAAGGGAAGGCCTGTGATAGGGTAGAAGGCAAGAGTGATTAAATGCAAACACAAGAAGGGAAACAGAAAGCAATGAAGGTGAACAAGCTAAAAGAGACAAATGGAAATCCCATCAGAGAGCAGAGCAGAGCTTCTTCCAGGAATGCCCACCTTAAAGAAGTTCTGCTCTTCTCTCCGATGGGATTTCCATTTGTCTCTTTTAGCTTGTTCACCTTCATTGCTTTCTGTTTCCCTTCTCGTGTTTGCATTTAATCACTCTTGTCTTCTACCTTATCACTGGTCTTCCCTTTTGTTCTTGCCTCCTCCCCTCTCACCACACCACCCACCCCCTTTGCCTGCCTCTGTACTTGCTTAAAACCTGTTACATCTGTAACATTTTCCAGTTCTAAAGAAGGGTCACAGACCTGAAACGTGAACTCTGTTTCTCTCTCCACAGATGCTGCCTGACCTGATGAGCATTTCCAGCATTTTTTGTTTATATTTCAGATTTCCAGCATCCGCAGTATTTGGCCTTGTTTTTTTTTGGCGTCCTGGTCAACATTGCTCCTTCAACCAACATTACCAAAGCAGATTGACTGGTTATTCATCCAATTCTTGTTTGTGGGATCATTCTGTGCACATGTTGCTTGCTGTGTTTACCTAAAGAAAAACAGTCACTCCATTCAAAATAATTCTGAGAAATGTGATAAAGTGCTATTTAAGTACAAGACTTTTCTTTTTAAAGTGCTGTGATTGAGATTTATCTGTAGCTTCTCATTTGCCATGAAATTTTCGGCAAGTTAGTAGCAATACTACTCTGCTTCCATGCAAAAGAATGAGTTTGTACAGAAGACAGGATCAAAGATTTAGCACAGTTGTGGCAAATTGAGTTCAATGTAGGCAAGTGGGAGGTCATCCACTTTGGATCTGAGAAAGGCAATTCAGAATATTTTTTTAATGATGAGAAACTAGAAGCTGTGGAGGAGCAAAGGGATTTAGGTGTTGATATACACAAATCACTAAAAGCTAGCACACAGCTACAACAAAGTAATCAAAAAGGCTAATGGAATGTTGGCCTTTATCTCAAAGGGATTTGGAATTTAAAAGGAGGACATTAGTTGTGTAGATGGGAGTAGGAAGTTACAAAGAGACATAGACAGATTAAGTGACTGGGCAAAACTGTGGGCAGATGGAGTGTAATGTGGGGTAGTGAGAGATGATCCACTTTGGATCCAAGAAAGACAAATCAGAATATTTTCTTAATGGTGAGAGACTAGAAACTGTGGAGGAGCAAAGGGATGTGACAAGGAACACAAATCACTAAAAGCTACTGCACAGGTACAAAAAGGCTTATGGAATGTTTCCTTTATCTCAAGGGAGTTAGAATGCAATGGGGAGGAAGTTATGCTTCAGTAATACAGAGCCTTGGCCAGACCCCATCTGAAGTACTGCATTCAGTTTTGGGCACCAAACCTCAGGTTGCATAAACGTAGTTTGCATTCGTTCAAGTTTAGTAGGTTTAGTGGTGATCTGCTTGAGGTATTTAAAATGATTAAGGGATTCAATAGAGTAGAAACAGAAAAACTTTTTCCTCTGGTGGGGGAATCCAGATCAAATGGGTATAACCTTAAAATTAGAGCTAGGCTGTTCAGGAGTGAAATCAGGAAGCACTGTTTTGATGCAACGGGTAGTGGAAATAAGGAATTCTCTATCCCAAAAGGCTGGAAGCAGAGGTTCAGGGAAGCAGTGACTGTCTGCTTCAGGTAGTGCTGTGCAAGCTCTTGAAGTTGGCTGCAGAAGGTAACACAACTCTGTCACTGCCTCCCTGGAGAAGCGCCTCGGAGCACTGCAAATATGTAGACGTGGGTCTGTAATCTCTGGGAAGGTAAGGCTTGCTGTGAGTGCTCCTCCTCCTGCTCATGATGCCCCTTCCCGCTGCTGCAGCGCCTCCTCCTCCAGCCAGAATAGAATTCCTAGCAGGTTCCCCATGATGGCAACAGTGGTTTCCCAAAAGCCCCTTACCATAGCCCCATAACATAGGTGTAGAGGCAGTACCAGCAGCTGCAAAAAGGTCTAAGTAGGCAAAAACCACAATGTTTCACAAGCCAAAAGTTTGCAAAAGCTTTCCAGTGGTTTACCTGAGAGTAGCTGAGGATTGCTTTAAATATCACTGAAAATTGTGCCCTCTTGACTTGTGCCACCCATGGTTTGTGGGCAGGTTGTAGAAATGTCAATAGCAAAGCGGATAGCAACCAAAGTGGCAGTTGGATCCTGAAACCAGCAGAGGACTCCAATTTGTAAATGTTTATTAGGCTCCTGCCGGTTTTAGGTGGGGGCTCTGACCACCTATTTAGAGGCTCTCTTGAAAATCACATGAAAACCTCTGGTGCAATTTCAGTGCAAACTTTCTCGTTCAATTTTCATGCTGCCCCGTTCATGCCAAAAAAAATGGGGCAGTAGACAAATAAAAATCACCCCCTTTATATCATTCTTCAAATAAATTTTCTCCTCTCCTGTAATCTAGAACAGATCTCACACATGACATGGCCAAAGGAAAGCACTGAAGATGGCGTGCAGGCATGGCTATCAGTAATAGAACAGAATTTTTATTCATTTAACACTAAACTTACAGCCCACCATAAACTTACTTGGGCGAAAAACGTACAAAAACAATCTTCAAAGTTTAAATCAAAAACTTTTGAGCAGGTTCTGTTATTAGATTTTACACTTCACTCTGCGTATGGGCAACATCACTTAACAATGTGGGGAGAGGTGGGGTGGTGGGGGGGCAGTGAAGGGAACTTGACTCTCTGCTGCATGATGCTCTTAATAGTGAGAGGTCGCACAACACCAGGTTATAGTCCAACAGTTTTATTTGAAATCACAAGCTTTCGGAGCTATCGCTCCTTCCTCAGGTTACTTCACCTGAGGAAGGAGCGATAGCTCCGAAAGCTTGTGATTTCAAATAAAACTGTTGGACTATAACCTGGTGTTGTGCGACCTCTCAATTTTGTCCACCCCAGTCCAACACCGGCATCTCCGCATCATGCTCTTAATAGTGCCAGGCAAGGAAACCACATTGTCCCATCATAAACTTCTCAAACGGACAGACAGAACTGTGATTTTCCCTAGTTGAAATGGTATATTTCTTATTAAAGTTACCTAAAGAGAATTAACTATTTGGCTTCACTGATCAGTTGTAAGCCACAAAAGATACTGCTGTTTAAAGCACAAATTTGAACATTAAGAGCAAAGGCCTGAGATAGCCACTTACCTCCAGCTCCTTTTTTAGTCGCTCCTCTCGGTCAGTGCTATACTCAAGTTCATTTGCCTGTCGTCGCAGTGCCTCCGTGAGATTGTTGCGCTCAACTTCCAGCTCCTTTAATCGCTTTTGCAGCTCAACAAATGTTTGTTCCTGGTCCTTTATGAAAAACAGGATCAATAAACACTCAGCAATTTAGATGGCCATTTTAAATAACTGAATAGTGATTTTCTTCCAAATAATCTCTTCAAAGTTTAAATCAAAATCTTCTGAGCTAAAAAGAAGTATTATTAGTGGATTTTAGAGTTCTGTCAATATATTCATCATGGTCACTCAATTATTACCATTAAGTATGTTCATGACGAGTGCAGTGCAGCTCCAACATTATTTTTGAAAATCATGCAGTGAGATCAACATTTAGAATGCTCTTAGAATCACTAAAAAAAAGCCCAGAAATCACAATTTTGTATATACATGGCAGCCAAAAATGCAGAGACAGAAATGCATACCAGGAAGATGAGCATTGAGAGATGCCATAGCTGCAGGAAGGATAAAAAGGAGGGAGTAAATCGGCCGGGGGGGGGGCGTGAAATTGAAAGATGTCAGCTTACACAATTATTGTGTTAAATTTTCTCTGCACTGTAAACTGGAGTCTTAATACACTTAAATATTTTATTCATCCAGACAGATTTCTGCTCTTCTGGCTCTCTCTGTCATACACATCATTCCCTAGACAAGATAGGTAGGTAATGTGCTTCGAACATTGCATCGAGCCTGCTCTAGAATCAACCACCACAGGGTATGTGAAAGCAGCCAGAGTGTGTTGGTCATCCCAGTCTTACCTTCCTCCCTCCAGTAAAGCAATTGGCCTTTGTTTGGTGCCTCTCTCTAACAGAACAGCAGAGACCAGAATTCATCACCATGTAGAAATTACAGGTACGGTTTTTTTTTTATCTTTAATGGGCAGAAATCTATAATTGGTAAACAAATCTTGTATATTAGTGAAACTGAGAATTATAAAAAAGAGTTGGTGGAGCACAATGAAAAAGCATCGGCAGTTGCATATTTTTTTTTAAAGCCGTTATGTGCATGATAAGGAAATTAAAAAAAGAAACCTATTAAGGAGTAAGTACACTCAAATATATTGTAATTTAGGTTATAGAGGTGGCACACATGCAGCCTGGAGCGACTCCATTCATTTATACAAGAGCTATCACTTTGGACTGGCCTGGAGCCCAATATACAGGTGTCTGAGCCTGTAAAATGTAGTGGTGACTGTGTACTACTGTATAAATGCTGGTACGAGCTTTTCCCAGCTTAGGCAATTCACTATGAAAAATACCACTGGCACTTTCAATTGTACAGAAATAATATCACATGATTCAATTTGTCCTTCTACCAATGTACCTTCATTTTGTACTGAATACACATTTCTACAGACAAGCATTACAAAATTACTGCCCAGCATTTAAGCTACGATCATTCAACTGTACTCAACATTTTATGTTAATGCCATAATGCTTTGCAATTGTCCATATTCGATGACGTTATTCCAACTGAAAAACCACTACAGCTCCTTTTGATGCAGTTTGCTTTATGTAGATTTGTGAAAAGTACAGGTCAAAGGACTAAACCCTCAGGAAACCCATTAGTGACTTGGCAACGGCTCATATAATAGCCATTTATAACTATCCTTGATTTCCTGTCGTTAAAAGTATTTTTCAATATAATTCACTGTGTCTCCCTTTTTCCTTGAGCCCTCATCTTCACTACTATTCCTTATTCTAGAAAAGTACTAGAGGAAGTGGCCATTGAAATAGATGCTGTACTACCCATCCAACTCAGTTACATCAAAGTCCACTAAATAGCTACTCCATGGCCTTTCGTTCATAAATGCATACTAACGCTTATTGATCACATACGCTCAGGTAAAGGACGTAAAGCTCACCAGAACTAAAAGTCTCAGGGTCCCTCTGCCTACTATTTCAATGAATGCTCTGTTTTTTTCTGGGTTTGATATCTCCAGATTTGCTCCCAAGTTAGTTCAAACTCAAGATCCCCACTGAAATCAATGGAACCACTTTGCAGGTATGGGTTCCTCCTCATCAGCAATATCACCAAAACAGCCTAAAGTCAGGAAGACCCCAGATAGGGAGGAAAAAACAAGTCAGCCTGGAAGGCGGAGCAAATATGTAACAGCACAAAGGAGTATGGCAAGGCTGGATGGCATTTATTTTAATGCAAGGAGTCTTGCGAGTAAGGCAGATGAATTGAAGGTGTTGATGAACACATGGGAGTATGATATTGTTGCTATCACAGAGACATGGTTGAGGGAGGGGCAGGACTGGCAGCTCAATATTCCGGGGTATAGAATCTTCAGGCGAGACAGAGGGGGGTGTAAAAGAGGAGGGGGTGTCGCAATATTAATCAAGGAGTCAATTACTGCAGTAAGGAGGGATGATATCTTAGCAGGTTCCTCTAATGAGGCCATATGGCTAGATCTTAAAAATAAAAAGGGGGCAAGCACTTTGCTGGGAGTGTACTATAGGCCCCCAAACAGTCAGGGGGAGATAGAGGAACAGATATGTAGGCAAATCTCAGAGAAGTGTAGAAATAATAGGGTAATAATAGTAGGGGATTTCAACTTCCCCAATATTAACTGGGATAGTCAGAGTGTGAAAGGCTTAGAGGGTGCGGAATTCTTAAAGTGCATCCAGGAGAGCTTTTTGAGCCAGCATGTAGAAAGTCCAACAAGAAAGGGGGCGGTACTGGACCTAATTCTAGGGAATGTAGCCGGGCAAGTGGTAGAAGTGTTAGTAGAAGAGCATTTTGGTGACAGTGACCATAATTCGGTGAGATTTAAGGTAGTCATGGAAAAGGACAAAGATGGACCGGAAATAAAGGTTCTAAATTGGGGGAAGGCCGATTTTAATATGATAAGGCAGGATCTGGCCAAAGTGGACTGGGATCAGCTACTTGTAGGAAAATCCACATCAGAGCAGTGGGAGTCATTCAGAAAGGAAAGAGAGAGAGTACAGCACCAACATGTTCCCGTAAAGGTCAAGGGTGAGACCAACAAGTCCAGGGAACCCTGGATGTCAAGGGATATACACAAATGGATTAGGAAAAAAAAGGAGGCTTTTGGCAGATACAAAGGACTAAAAACAGTGGAAGCCCTAGAGGAGTATAGAAAGTGCAGGGGGTACTTAAAAAAGAAATTAGGAGAGCGAAGAGGGGGCATGAAAAAACACTGGCGGGCAAAATAAAATCCCAAGGTGTTTTATAAGTATATTAAGGGCAAGAGGATAACTAGGGAAAGAGTGGGGCCCATTAGGGACCAAAGTGGCAATCTGTGTGTAGAGCCGGAAGATGTAGGTGAGGTTTTAAATGACTATTTTGCATCTGTGTTCACTATGGAGAAGGACAATGCAGGCATAGAAATCAGGCAGGGGGATTGTGATATGTTTGAACAAATTAGCATCGAGAGGGAGGAGGTACTAGCGGTTTTAGCGGGCTTAAAAGTGGTTAACTCCCCAACCCAGACGAGATGTATCCCAGGCTGCTGTGTGAGGCAAGGGAGGAGATTGCAGAGGCTCTGACACAAATTTTCAGAACCTCTCTGGCCACAGGGGAGGTCGCACAACACCAGGTTATAGTCCAACAGTTTTATTTGAAATCACAAGCTTTCGGAGCTATCGATTGCTCCTTCCTCAGGTGAAGATGTAGGTGAGGTTTTAAATGACTATTTTGTCCACCCCAGTCCAACACCGGCACAGGGGAGGTGCCAGAGGACTGGAGGACAGCTAACGTAGTACCATTATTCAAGAAGGGTAGTAGGGATAAACCAGGGAATTACAGGCCAGTGAGCCTAATATAGGTAGGGAAATTATTGGAAAAAATTCTGAGGGACAGAATTAGTTCTCCACTTGGAGAGGCAAGGATTAATCAAGGATAGTCAGCATGGCTTTGTCAGGGGGAGATCATGTCTGACCAATTTGATTGAATTTTTCGAGGGGGTGACTAGGTGTGTGGATGAGGGTAGTGCAGTTGATGTGGTCTACATGGACTTCAGTAAGGCTTTTGACAAAGTCCCGCATGGGAGACTGGTCAAGAAGATAAAAGCCCATGGGATCCAGGGCAACTTGGCACATTGGATCCAAAATTGGCTTAGTGGCAGGAGGCAGAGGGTGATGGTCGAAGGTTGTTTTTGTGACTGGAAGCCTGTGTCCAGTGGTGTACCGCAGGGATCGGTGCTGGGTCCCTTGCTGTTTGTAGTGTACATTAATGATTTAGATATGAATGTAGGAGGTATGATCAGTAAGTTTGTAGATGACACGAAAATTGGTGGAGTGGTAAATAGCGAGGAGGGAAGCCTCAGGCTGCAGGACGATATAGACGGGTTGGTCAGATGGGCAGAACAGTGGCAAATGGAATTTAACCCTGAAAAGTGTGAGGTGATGCATTTTGGGAGGACTAACAAGGCAAGGGAATACACAATGAATGGTAGGACCCTAGGAAGGACAGAGGATCAGGGGGACCTTGGCGTGCATGTACATAGATCCCTGAAGGCAGCAGGACAGGTAGATAAGGTGGTTAAAAAGGCATATGGGATACTTGCCTTCATTAGCCGAGGCATAGAATATAAGAGCAGGGAGGTTATGATGGAGCTGTACAAAACGCTAGTTAGGCCACAGCTGGAATACTGTGTGCAGTTCTGGTCGCCACACTATAGGAAGGATGTGACTGCATTGGAGAGGGTGCAGAGGAGATTCACCAGGATGTTACCTGGGCTGGAGCGCTTCAGCTATGAAGAGAGACTGGACAGGCTGGGGTTGTTTTCCTTGGAGCAGAGAAGTCTGAGGGGGGACCTGATTGAGGTGTACAAAATTATGAGGGGCATAGATAGGGTAGATAGAAAGAAACTTTTCCCCTTAGTAGAGGGGTCAGTAACTAGGGGGCATAGTTTCAAGGTAAGGGGCAGGAGGTTTAGAGGGGATTTGAGGAAAAACTTTTTCACCCAGAGGGTGGTTGGAATCTGGAACTCACTGCCTGAAAGGGTGGTAGAGGCAGGAACCCTCACAACATTCAAGAAGCATTTAGATGAGCACTTGAAACGCCATAGCATACAAGGCTACGGACCAAGTGCTGGAAAATGGGATTAAAATAGACAGGGCTTGATGGCCGGCGTGGACACGATGGGCCGAAGGGCCTCTTTCTGTGCTGTGTGACTCTATGAGCCAGGATTTGGGGGGGAGGGGGGGAGGCGGTTTCACTTCAGTAAGATATTTAAGGATTTTAAAAATTCAACGAATACTTTTATATCTCTTTTTTCAAATAAACAATGGAGGAGTACTTTCAACCAAAAGTACTCCCCCTTGACTTTGTTTCGCCTCTTAGCAATGGTAAGCACAATGTTGCTAAGTTCTTAAAAGGACTCCCAGTTCCTGTTCAGTCTTTAGCAGAATGCTCCTGTGTAGCTATCAACAATTTTTGTGTACAGTCAAAGCCAAATCCAACCACAAAGTATAGAAACATAACTATGGTGTTTTACTAAACACTGTGTAACATTAGTTATTTTCAGGTCATTAATGTGGTATTTTATAATGCAAATGTACATTCAAGTACTAGAGCTATAATAATGTAAAAATATAATTAAATGATTTACACATTGTGGGTTTTTAAGATGTTATTCAGTCAATGTACAGTTGACTTAAGTATATGTCATGGTCAATAACTAAATATGACAATTTTTTTTAAAGCAAAGTAATACCACAATTGCAATGTTTTCAAGCTGATCTGAGAACAGATCTATACTCGCTGTAACATTCCCTTCGTCTGCAGAGTGGCTATAACTGCTGAGTTACGGATGCATCCGACACACTCTTCAAAAAATGCAGTCTATAAAATCTCCCTTTCTAGCTGCGTCAAACCAGCCTACATTTCACCTGTCCAAATGTCTACCAGAACCCTTCCGATATTTCTCAACCTCTTCTGTCTTCCTTCATCGTTTCCCAGCATCATCTTCCATGGATAGTTTGAGATTAAAATTAAACTGAAGCTTAAAAGGGTGGCATCTGATAAATATGATGGCTAACAATACCAAATTAAACCATGAGGAACAAAGAAAATGTAATGGGGAAGTGAAATTAGAAAGACAAAAAGGAAATAGTAAAAAGAGTTTTATAGGACTTATAAAAAGTATGAGAATACTAGAAGAGGGGCAGGAATATTCAGGGATGATTATATGGCAGCAATATTAAATATTTCTCATCAGTTTTTACAAATGATGCTGGAAGTGAGAATGTAGTTTTTTTTTATTTGTTTATGGGGTGTGGGCGTTGCTGGCAATGCCAGCATTTATTGCCCATCCCTAGTTGCCCTTGAGAAGGTGGTGGTGAGCCGCCTTCTTGAACCGCTGCAGTCCGTGTGGTGAAGGTACTCCCACAGTGCTGTTAGGTAGGGAGTTCCAGGATTTTGACCCAGTGACGATGAAGGATCAGCGATATACTTCTAAGTCAGGATGGTGTGTGACTTGCAGGGGAACTTGGAGGTGGTGGTGTTCCCATGCACCTGCTGCCCTTGTCCTTCTAGGTGGAAGAGGTTGCGGGTTTGGGAGGTGCTGCCGAAGAAGCCTTGGCGAGTTGCTGCAGTGCATCTTGTAGATGGTACACACTGCAGCCACGGTACGCCGGTGGTGGAGGGAGTGAATGTTTAAGGTGGTGGATGGGATGCCAATCAAGCGCGCTGCTTTGTCCTGGATGGTGTCAAGCTTCTTGAGTGTTGTTGGAGCTGCACTCATCCAGGCAAGTGGAGAGTATTCCATCGCACTCCTTACTTGTGCCTTGTAGATGGTGGAAAGGCTTTGGGGAGTCAGGAGGTGAGACACTCGCCGCAGAATACCTAGCCTCTGACCTGCTCTTGTTGCCACAGTATTTATGTGGCTGGTCCAGTTAAGTTTCTGGTTAATGGTGACCCCCAGGATGTTGATAGTGGGGGATTTGGCGATGGTAATGCCATTGAATATCATGGGGAGGTGGTTATACTCTCCCTTGTTGGAGATAGTCATTGCCTGGCACTTCTGTGGCGCGAATGTTACCTGCCACTTATCAGCCCAAGCCTGAACGTCATCCAGGTCTTGTTGCATGCGGGCAACATGCTTCATTATCTCTGGAGTTGTGAATGGCGCTGAACACTGTACAGTCATTAGCGAACATCCCCATTTCTGACCTATGTTGGAGGGAAGGTCATTGATGAAGCAGCTGAAGATGGTTGGGCCTAGGACACTGCCCTGAGGAACTCCTGCAGCGATGTCCTGGGGCTGTGATGATTGACCTTCAACCACCACAACCATCTTCCTTTGTGCTAGGTATGACTCCAGCCAGTGGAGCGTTTTCCCCCTGATTCCCATTGACTTCAGTTTTACTAGGGCTCCTTGATGCCAGACTCGGTCAAATGCTGCCTTGATGTCAAGGGCAGTCACTCTCACCTCACCTCTGGAATTCAGCTCCTTTGTCCATGTTTGGGCTGTAATGAGGTTGGGAGCCGAGTGGTCTTGGCGGAACTCAAACTGGGCATCAGTGAGCAGGTTATTGGTGAGTAACTGCCGCTTGATAGCACTGTCGATGACACCTTCCATCACTTTGCTGATGATTGAGAGTAGACTGATGGGGTGGTAATTGGCCGGGTTGGATTTGTCCTGCTTTTTGTGGACAGGACATACCTGGGCAGTTTTCCACATTGTCGGATAGATACCAGTGTTGTAGCTGTACTGGAACAGCTTGGCTAGAGGCGCGGCTAGTTCTGGAGCACAAGTCTTCAGCACGATGTTGTCGGGGCCCATAGCCTTTGCTGTATCCAGTGCGCTCAGCCATTTCTTGATATCACGTGGAGTGAATCGAATTGGCTGAAGACTGGCTTCTTTGATGGTGGGGACCTCGGGAGTAGGCCGATATGGATCATCCACTCGGCACTTCTGGCTGAAGTTGGTTGCAAACGCTTCAGCCTTGTCTTTTGCACTCACGTGCTGGACTCCAGCATCATTGAGGATGGGGATATTCTTGGAGCCTCCTCCTCCCATTAGTTGTTTCATGGTCCACCACCATTCATGACTGGATGTGGCAGGACTGCAGAGCTTTGATCTGATCCATTGATTGTGGGATCGCTTAGCCCTGTCTATAGCATGCTGCTTCCGCTTTTTAGCATGCATGATGTCCTGTGTTGCAGCTTCCCCAGGTTGGCACTTCATTTTTAAGTACGCCTGGTGCTGCTCCTGGCATGCTCTTCTACATTTGTTGTTGAACCAGGGTTGGTCCCCTGGCTTGGTGGTAATGGTAGAGTGAGGGATATGCCAGGCCATGAGGTTAGATTGTGGTGGAATACAATTCTGCTGCTGCTGATGGCCCACAGCGCCTCATGGATGCCCAATTTTGAGCTGCTAGATCTGTTCTGAATCTATCCTATTTAGCACAGTGGTAGTGCCACACAACAGGAAGGAGAGTGTTCTCAGTGTGAAGACAGGACTTCATCTCCACAATGACTGTGCGGTGGTCACTGCTGCCAATACTGTCATGGACAGATGCATCTGCGACAGGTAGATTGGTGAGGACGGAGTCAAGTAGGTTTTTCCCTCGTGTTGGTTCACTCACCACCTGTCGCAGTTATGTCCTTCAGGACTCGGCCAGCTCGGTCAGTAGTGGTGCTACCGAGCCACTCTTGGTGATGGACATTGAAGTCCCCCACCCAGAGTACATTCTGTGCCCTTGCTACTCTCAGTGCTTCTTCCAAGTGGTGTTCAACATGGAGGAGTACTGATTCATCAGCTGGGGGAGGGCGGTAGGTGGTAATCAGCAGGAGGTTTCCTTGCCCATGCTTGACCTGAAGCCATGAGACTTCATGGGGTCCGGAGTCAATGTTGAGGACTCCCAGGGCCACTCCTTCCCGACTGTACACCACTGTGCCACCACCCCTGGTGTACTAGAAGAGGTTTGGAAAAATTGTTGAGATTACTGTAGAAAATGAATTGGTTCTGAAAAATTAGCTGAACTCTAGGTGGATAAGTCAGCAGGCCCTGGTAGCATGCACCATAAGCTGCGGAAAGAAGTCACAGAGGAGATAGCAGAGACTCTGGACACTATTTTTCAATCGTCCTTAAATGTACAAAGCATGAGACTGGAGAGTAACCAATGTAGTTCAAGAAGGGAGGTAAGGATAAACCGGGTAACTATAAAACAGTTAGTCTAATGTTAGTTGTGTGCAAATTCTTAGGATCCATCTTCAAGATCAAATTAGTGAGTGTTTAGAAATACTTAGGTTAATCAAGGATAGCCGACATAGATTTGGCAAAAGGCAAATTGTGTTTGACAAATTGAAGAGTTTTTTGAAAAGATGACTGATTGTATAAATAAAGGGAATGCAATAGATGTAATGTATATGGATTTTCAGAAGGTATTTGATAAAGTGTCTCAAGAGGCTTATTAGAAGAATTCAGACCTATGGTATAAAAGGAAATGCATCAACGTGGCTAGAACATTGGTTGATGGACAGGAGACAAAGGTTTGGTAAATGGGTGTTGCTCTGTGCAAATGATGTACCCCAGGGACAGTGCTGTGTCCACTTTTATTTTTGGTATGTATAGATGATTTTACCTTGGGCATATGGAGCACCATCTTGAAATTTGCTGACAACACAAAAGGGGCTTGGCAAAAAGCGAAGAGGACCGCAAAGGGCTTCAGAAAGATAGGCAGGCTAACAGAATAGACAGTTAGGTAATTATTTTAAGTAGCTGAAGTGAGAGATTAGAGAAATTCCTTTGTGCAGTGGATTGTTGGGAACATGGAATGCTTTGCAGAAGGGAATGGTTGAGGCAGAGACCATTGTAGGAATTTAGGAAAAATTGGATAAATATTTGAGGCAGAGGAAGACACAGGGCTATAGGGAGAGAATGTGGTAATTGAATTTGTTTTAGATTATTCCAACAAAGAGCTGGCACAGGCATGATAGGCCAAATGGCCTCCTGTATGCTGTAGATTTTGATGATTCTTCCCTTGTTTCTTTAAGTATCTTAGTTTATATGATCATTGGGCAAGGACTGGCATCCAAGACCAGGTCAGTACTCTTGTCAATAGTTAAGCACACTCCATCGTGGGATCAATTAGCTATACAGGGTCCAGAAAAAAAAAACCTTTGAAGACTACCTCAGAAACACTAACTTAATTGAATATGAAAGGTAGCAGCTGAGGCTGCCAAAATTCAAATAGATAGAATAATGCTGCCCCACTTACACTACTTACTCAGTGGGCAGTTCATGGGTCTTTTCACACATAATAGACACACATTTTATTGACAAGTCTGTTGAGGAGAGACCAGAACAAGGGGGCATAAACTTAAAATTAGAGCTAGGCCATTCAGGGGTGATGTCAGAAAGCACTTCTTCACACAAAGGGTGGTGGAAATCTGGAATTCTCTCCACCAAAAAGCTGCTGATGCTGGGGGGTCAATTGAAAATGTAAAAACTGAGATTGATAGATTTTTGTTAGGCAAGGGTATTAAGGGTTACGGAACCAAGGCACGTAGATGGAGTTAAAATACAGATCAGCCATGATCTAATTGAATGATAGAACAGGCTTGAGGGGCTGAATGGCCTTTTCCTGTTCCAATGTTGCATTCAACCTACATGTGCATGGGGTTAGGTTATGCTGGTGAGTGGTGATATAAAGCTAAATAAGTTTAAACTGGCACTTGAAGATCTAACTTTGCCAGCTATCAGGAGTGCTGCTGATTTCGGTGAACGATCCACTAGGCAGAGAGTAGAAGCAACTGAACCACAAGTCAATAGTGACCATAGCACAATAACTTTCTGTCTGACTTAGGAAAACATGAATTAAGGGGAAACTGGCA
Source organism: Squalus acanthias (assembly GCA_030390025.1). NCBI lineage: Eukaryota > Metazoa > Chordata > Chondrichthyes > Squaliformes > Squalidae > Squalus > Squalus acanthias. The sequence continues at coordinate 132,634,361 of CM059425.1, read as the reverse complement.
GTATGGATACAGAATTGGCTCAGTGACAGGAAGCAGAGGGCGGTAGATGGATGTTCTTCAGATTGGGAGGTGGTTTGCACTAGTGCTCCCCAAGGGTCAGTTGTGGGTCCATTACTCTTTTTAATTTTTATAAACGACTAGACTCGGATGTAGAGAGCAGCATTATAAAGTTTGCAGATGATACAAAACTTGGCAATTTAGTAGATGGTGATAACGATAGTTGTTAGCCTCAAGATGAGATAGGATGGTGAGGGCAGAAGCGTGGCAGATGAAGTTCAATGCAAAGAGTGAAGTGATGCACATTGGGAGGACTAACATGGAAAAACAGTGTACAATAAATGGCACAATTTTGAAAAGTGTAAATGAGCAGAGAGACCTTGTTGTCCATATACACAAATCCTTAAATGGTGGCAAGGCAAGTTGATAAGGTGGTTAAAAAAAGCATAGGAGTTACTTGAGTTTATAAATAGAGGCACAGAATATAAAAGCAAAGAGATCATGCTCGACCTTTATAAATCACTGGTCAGGCCTCAGCTGGAGTATTGTGGGCAATTCTGGGCACCACACTCGAGGAAAGAAGCAAACGCCTTAGAAATGGTACAGAGGAGGTTTACCAGGAATGAGGGACTTCAGCTACAAGGAGAGGTTGGAAAAGTTAGGACTGCTCTCCTTGGAACAGAGAAGGTTACGAGGTGACCTAATAGAGGTTTGCAAGATGATGAGAGGTTTTGATAGAGTAAATAAAAAAAAGGTCGTTCCCTCTGGTGAGTGGGTCAATAACCAGAGGCCATAGATATAAAATCATTGGCAATAGATCTAGAGGGGGGTGGAAATTAGAAGATTTTTTCACTCAGTTGTCAGGATCTGGTACCTGAAAAAGTGGTGGAAGCGGATTCCATAAATAATTTTAAAAAGGGAGTTGGACAGGTACTGGAGGATGAGAAACTTACAGGGTTACAGACAAAAAGCGAGGATGTGGGACTAAGCACGACTGCTCTTTCAAAGAGCCAGCACAGGCACGACGGGCAGAATGGCTGTCTTCTGTGCTGTAAGATTCTATGAAAAGACTTGCATTAATGTAGCATCTTTCACTTCTTCAGAGCTTCCCAAAACACTTCTCAACTAATGAATTACTTTTTAAGGTGTAGGCACGGTTATTTATGTAGGCAACTGCAGTAGCCACATAATTCAACCCTGCCATGTAATTTCAGGGATATAAAGGCTGAGCTTCATTACAAGAGAAAATGTGTTGAGGACATGTTGCAATATTTCAATTTGAAATTGACATACCCCAGGGATCTGTGCTGGGACAACACATACATACACATACAATTTGGACTGGAGCATAGCACTATCAAAATTTGGGAAGCAGAGAGACAGAGTCTGTAAAAGACTGCAGAAGGGCATAGACAGGTTCATGGAATGGGTAGACAGGTGGCAGATCCAATTTAATGCAGAGAAGCAGGAGATTATGCATTTTGGTGGAAAACTGCAGCATAGGAATATACACTCAATAGAAACAATTATAAAATGAGTCACTGGGCAGAGTGGTCTGCACAGAGTGCTCCTAAACAGAGTGATCCTAAACAGAGTGCTAAAGTTGGGAATTTGGAGAGAGTGGGAATTCGGTGTGGAGGGGGAAGGAGGAGAGAGCAAGAGCAGCGGCCGGAGATAAAGATAGGCCCGGAGCCCAGAGGGAGTGTGAGCGTCAGGGAGCGAGGTAAGTGACGTCAGCACAAGGGAAGGAGCTGAAAAGAAAAAAAATTGGAAGTTCGGGAAAGCAATAGCGATAGGAGATTCAATAGTTCCAGGAGGGCATGTCGCCTCCTTGGTGCCAGGGTCAAGGATGTCACTGAGCAGCTGCAGAACATTGAGGCGGCCCGGGGGGGGGGGGGGGGGGGGGCGGGGGGGTGAACAGCCAGATGTCGTGGTCCATATCGATATCAACGACATAGGTAGAAAGAGGGATGAGGTCCTGCAGGCAGATTTTAGGGAGCTAGGACCTAAAAAAGCAGGACCTCAAAAAGGTAGTCATCTCCGGATTACTCCCAGTGCCACGAGCTAGTGAGTATAGAGCAGATGAATGTGTGGCTGGAGAGAGGGTTTTAGATTCCTAGGACAATGGGAGCGGTTCTGGGGAAGGTGGGACCTGTACAGGCCAGATGGGTTGCATCTCAACAGAGCCGGGACCAATATCCTCATGGGGGGGGGGGGGGGGGAAAAGAGAGGCGGGGGTTTGCTAGTGCTACTGGGAAGAGTTTAAACTAATTTGGCAGGGGGATGGGCACCATGATGTAGCATTAGAAAGGAGAATCAAGGTGCACAAAGGATTGAGAGAGATAGATAGCACTAGAGTAAGAAATAGTACAATATTAGGTGGGGTCAGACTAAGAATACAAGAAGGTCCAAGATAGGTTTACAGTGCATGTGTGTAAACACACGAAGCGTGGTAAATAAGGTTGGTGAGCTGCAGGCACAAATAGCCACATGGGAATATGATGTTGTGGCGATAATGGAGACCTGGCTCAAAAAAGGGCAGGATTGGGTATTAAATATTCCTGGATATAAGGTGTTCAGGAAAGATAGGGAAGGAAAGAAAGGAGGTGGGTTGGCAGTGTTGATTGAGGAGAATATTACAGTGCTGGAGAGAGAGGATGTCCTGGAGGGGTCAAGGACAGAATCTTTGGTTAGAGTTAAGAAACAATAGAGCTGCCATTACACTGCTAGGTGTATTCTATCGGCCACCAACTAGTGGGAAGGATATAGAGGAGCAAATTTGCAGGGAAATTACAGAGAGGTGCGAGAACTATAGAGTAATGATAATGGGGGACTTCAACTATCCTAATATAGACTGGGATAGTAATAGTGTAAAGGGCAGAGAGGGGGAAGAATTTCTGAAGTGCGTTCAGGAGAACTTTCTTGATCAGTACGTTTCCAGCCCAACGAGGAAGGAGGCATTGCTGGATTTGGTTCTGGGGAATGAGGTGGGTCAAGTGTCAGTCGGGGAACATTTCAGGAACGGTGATCTTAGTATCATAAGGTTTAGATTAGCTACGGAAAAGGACAAGGAGCAATCTAGAGTAAAAATACTTAACTAGAGGGGGGCCAATTTCAGTGGGATGAGAATGAATCTGGCCTGGGTAAATTGGAATCAAACATTGGCAGGCAAAACTGTAATCAAACAATGGGCTGCCTTTAGAGAGGAGATGGTTCGGGTACAGTCGAGGTACATTCCCAAGAGGGGGAAAAGGCAGGGCAACCTCAGGTTGAGAATACAAGTGAGAACCAGGTTGAATATAGAAAGTTCAGAGGGGAAGTGAAAAAGGAAATAAGAGGGGCAAAGAGAGAGTATGAGAATAGACTGGTAACGAACATAAAAGGGAATTCAAAAGTCTTCTTTGGCATATAAATAATAAACGGGTAGTATGGGGAGGGGTGGGGCAGATTAAGGACCAAAAAGACCTACAATGGGCTGCAGAGGGGCATGGTTGAGGTACTAAATGAGTACTTTGCATCTGTCTTTACCAAGGAAGAAGATGCTGCCAAAGTCAGTGTGAAAGAGGAGGTAGTTGAGATACTGGATGGGATAAAAATTGTTAAAGAGGAGGTACTAGAAAGGCTGGCTGTACTTAAAGTAGTGAAGTTACCAGGACCGGATAGAATACATCCTAGGGTGCTGAGCGAGGGAAGGGTGGAAATTGCGGAGGTACTGGCCATAATCTTCCAATCCTCCTTAGTTACGGGAGTGGTGCAAGAGGAGTGGAAAATTGCAAATGTTACACCCTTTTTTGAACAAGGGTGTAAGGATAAATCCAGCAACTACAGACCAGTCAGTTTAACCTTGGTAGTGGGAAAGCTTTTAGAAACAATAATCTGGTACAAAATTAAACAGGTCACTTGGACAAGTGTGGATTAGTTAAGGAAAGCCAGCATGGATTTGTCAAAAGGTAAATCGTTGAGTTTTTTGATGAGGTAAGAGGGAGGGTTGATGAGGGCAATGCAGTTGATGTGGTGTACCTGGATTTCCAAAAGGCGTTTGATAAAGTGCCACATAATAGGCTTGCCAGCAAAGTTTAAGCCCATGGAATAAAAGGGACAGTGGCAGCATGGATACGAAATTGGCAAAGTGATAGGAAACAGAGTAGTGGGGAACGGTTGCTTTTCAGACTGAAGGAAGGTATACAGTGGTGTTTCCCAGGGGTCGGTACTAGGACCACTGCTTTTCTTGATACATATTAATGACTTGAACTTGGGTGTACAGGGCACAATTTCAAAATTTGCAGATGACAAAACTTTGAAATAGTGAACAGTGAGGCGGATAGTGATAGACTTCAAGAGGACATAGACAGGCTGGTGGAATGGGCGGACATGTGGCAGATGAAATTTAATGCAGAAAAGTGCAAAGTGACACAATTTGTTAGGAAGAACAAGGAGAGGCAATATAAACGAAAGGGTACAATTCTAAAGGGGATGCATGAACAGAGAGACCTGGGAGTATATGTGCACAAATCGTTGAAGGTGGCAGGGCAGGTTGAGAAAGCGGTTTAAAAAAAGCATACGGGATCCTGGGCTTTATAAATAGAGGCATAGAGTACAAAAGCAAGGAAGTTATGATGAACCTTTATAAAACACTGGTTTGCCTCAACTGGAGTAGTGTCCCCAATTCTGGGCACCGCACTTTAGGAAGGATGTGAAGGCCTTAGAGTGGGTGCAGAAAAATATTTTCAAGAATGGTTCCAGGGATGAAGGACTTCAGTTACATTGATAGACTGGAGAAGCTGGGGTTGTTCTCCTTAGAGCAGAGAAGATTGAGAGGAGATTTGATAAAGGTGTTCAAAATCATGAGGGGTCTAGACAGAGTAGAGAGAAACTGTTCCCATCGGTGGAAGGGTCGAGAACCAGAGGACACAGATTTAAGGTGATTGGCAGAAGAACCAAAGGCGACACAAGGAAGAACTTTTTTACGCAGCAAGTGGTTAGGATATGAAATGCGCAACCTGAAAGGGTGGTGGAGGCAGATTCAATTGTGGCTTTCAAAAGGAATTGGATAAGTACCTGAAAGAAAAAGATTTGCAGGGCTACAGGGAAAGGGCAGGTGAGTGGGACTAGCTGAAGTGCTCTTGCAGAGAGCCGGCACGGGCTCGACAGGCAGAATGGCCTCCTTCTGTGCTGTAACCATTGTATGATTGTATCGATGTACTGGACACTGGATGGTGGCAATAGACTAGAAAAAAGCTAATGTGGTTCCAAAAGGAATGCAAAACAAACATGAACCTACAAACTCATTTATCTTCAACCCTAACGTAAAATAATGCAATTGATCAGGAGTAAACTCGATTATCTGTACAATAACCGCATTGTTATTAGCAGTAAACATAGATTCAGAAGGGTTACATCCTGCCTGACCAACCTCCTTGACTCGTTTTAGGGAGTGACATCCCAAGTGGACGGTGAAACCCCTACTGTATGTTGTAACTAAACTTCCACAAAGCATTTGTCAAAGTTCTGGAAGAAAGCTATTAGGTAAGCTCAAAGCTGTAGGGATTCAGGGTACAGAATATACTTTAATTCTGAGGTTCCAATACTCTTAAACCTTAAAGACAGACAGACAGGCATTTATACAGCCCCTTTCATGACCCTCAGGATATCCCAAAGCGCTTTACAGCCAATTAAGTACCTTTTTTTGAAGGGTAATTAAGCAGGGTAGTGAAATATGAGTGTTTTTTGGTCAAAGTACTCAATTCATTTACTAGTGAAATTCACTATTCTTTAAAAAAAAGTTACAAAAATTTTGTAAGTGTCACATTTCTGGGCTATGAAGAAGATGGAAATGAATTTCTCTGTTAGACCACTCCGTGACATTGGATGAGAAGCATCCTCACACATTCTGCAGTGGTTCCTTTGGTAAAGGGGCTCATAACTGCAAACCTGGCTGAGACAGAATCCAGAGCTGCAGGACCCGAGGAAACCATGATATTGGCTGGGGTGAAGCTTTACCAGTCAGCAGCATGGGTTCCTGTGATCCTTGGGATCAACTTAGCTCAGTAGTAGCACTCTCACCTCCAAATTAGAAGCTCACCACAGGACTTGAGCACGAGATCAAAGGCCAACACTTCAATACAGTCCTGAGGGAGTGCTGCATTGTTAGAGGTGTAGTCTTTTGGATGAGATCTTAAACCCAGGCCATGTCTGTCTGTTCAGGTACAATGTAGAAGATCTCATGGCACTAATTGAGGTGGTAAGCTTACCCCTCAAGACCACCACCAAAATAGATTAACTGGACATTTCTCTTATTGCTGTTTGATACTTTGTAGTGCACAACTTTCTGCCACTGAAATTACAGCTCCCATTTCCAATGGAGGTGCTTTAGGGCACATATTAACATTCAGTGACCTAACTGGAAGGAGATCTGACTCAAAAGTCTCCACCTACTTCAAAAAGTTATTTTCAAATTTGCCGTACAAAATGAGAGAACACCTTAAACAAAAAAGTATTCCCTCTGCATTTAGTTTCGCTTTAAAAGTTGAAGAACATTGAAAACAGATAGCATAGTATATATCTGCTTCAAAACTGAGTAAAAACAGAGGAAGAGAGGAAGGAAGCAAAAGATTTTTTTTTAATTGGGGAAACAAAGATCAAGACGAAGAAGGAACATCCATTTGGAAAACTGTTTTTAAAACCAACTTTTGTTTGGTGGGGATAGGTTCAATTAATTTATCATCCCCCTTCCCCCAAACAAAGCTCCTTATATTGCTTAATTAGATTATTGGACCTTTGATTGGGACTTTTAGAGAACATTTTATGCTCATTTGGCATTCACTTATACCACACACCTCATTACATGGAAAACATTTGATCCTCAAAAAGATATAATGAGAATTCAATGTACTGCCCCCTTTTTCTGTCACACTTCGCTCACATACACATTCGCACACAACCTGTGCTTTCGGCTGCTCTTCAGAAAATGGCCAGGAGAGGTCATTATCTGTATTAGGAAATGTCTTACAACAGCAACTACATGTACAACACCCTCACGTCCTACCTAAAAACATTGTAGTTTCCTCAAATTATTTTTCTTCCGTATTGTAGTACCTGTACTGATTTTTTGAACCAGTTCATTTAATAACAATGTTTTACAGAAAGTACAAAACAGATAATATGAAATAGAAAAGCTCAAGTCAAAATCCACTCATTTTGTTTTTAATAAGTTATTTTTTTTTAATCCTATGTTTTATGCTCAGAATATTTCATATAAAAACAATTAAAACCTACAAATTCAAATCTTACTCAAGACGCACAGTAGTCAATGCAGATGGAAGAGGCAAAAATTACTCCACAATAAGGCTGTCCCCCCAGTACCAGTGAACAATCTTCCAATTGTCAAACAGCAGGCTTAACAGGAGAGTGGTAAACTTTGGTGTCACGGTGTGGAGATGGGGGGTGGGAATGGGTAGGAACAAAGTATTACCACAATTAAAATAATGTTGTAATTGCGACATATGCAATACTTTAACTATAGGTATATTGTTAAACTTGTACTTATAGCAGCATTATTGAACCAATCTAGAGAATATGCCCAAATGTATGCAAGGCTGAAATTTTTAACCTGCACCTCAATGCGAGGCCAGTTGCATGAGAAATGGTACCACTCCTCAAATCAGCCTCAATGTGAGGTTGCAATTCCTGAGTGAAGAGAGTTTAGAACCTGAAAGGACAGCAAGAGTGGCAAGAAGTCCCATCTATCCTATTAAAGGCCAAGTGAGGTTTCTTTGCCAAGAAGGTTTCATAATTAATTCTAAAAATGTATTTTTTCCTTGTCAAGAATAATTAATTTCCTGTTATGTGAATCAGAACTTTAAACAGGCTGGCTACCCAACAGCACTGGCACACCAATGACAAAATAGATGAAAATACAAAAGACAGCTTAAAAAGGAGGCAAAAGATCAGGCAATTGCCTCCTAATTTAAATAAATTAAGGAAGCCTCAATTTGCTCACCCTATACTTCAGTTGGAAAACATCTCTCCAAACATCGTCACATTCCCAGTAGAGGAAATACTTTTTCATTTTGCAACTTTCTGGCCCAACTTCTGTAAATGGCTCACGGGGGTGCAAATTTCATAGGACCAATGGCATGGATCCATTGCATAGTAACTTTAGTGAGACATATGCTCTCATGAATTTTTTACTTGGATAATGTGTTACCCACCCATGAGGGCACCCCAACCTTGCCCCTTCTGTATCAGAGGGTGGAGTGGGAAACCTCTTTCCAAGCTACTACCAATGCTACAGGCTCTTTATAAATAGACTTACAATTTCATTATACATAGCAGACAGAGGAATTCTCCTCCCCTTGTTCTCCATTCACTGCCTCCTCACTACAGTATTACTGCATCCCACCACTGTTATCTTTCGGGGAAGAAAGAAAAGAGTAATGATGAGGGTGACGTGAATTTGGAAAATATGTAATTTTTCAGCTAATATGAAGAATATATACAAAGTTAAACAAGCAATGTTGAAGGAAAATCTGTACAGGGCGAGGTATGTCCGACACACTATTTGGAGCAGGTTCTCGCACTCAGGTACAAGTAGCAGTGGTCAGTCTCCATTCCTTTCTCCAGTCCTCGTTATTGGTTAATCCAGATCTTGCTTCCATGCACCTCATACCCTTTCAGTGTTATTCATCATAATGGAAGTAGGTGAATGTAGCGCAGATGGAGATATATCTGGGGAACTGTTCTGTGCTTGGCAGGTTCAGTTCAAGAGATGCCATTTCCTTTTGGATCCTGAGAAATACATTGGGTCCCTGGTAAAAGTGGCAGATCTGGAGGTAGTAGAAAAAGAGTCTTGTTGACGCAAGTACACAATTTGATCCTCATGGAGCAGCCTGCCCAGCCTAATGATGCCAGGCCTTGAATCCACTTGCAGATGCACAAGTCACAGTTGTGGAGAAAGAAACGATAAGCCAAGATACAGGGCTCATTCCAGGTCAAAAGTCATGATGCGGAGATGCCGGTGTTGGACTGGGGTGGACAAAAATGAGAAGTCGCACAACACCAGATTATAGTCCAACAGTTTTATTTGAAATCACGAGGAAGGAGCAGCGCTCCGAAAGCTCGTGATTTCAAATAAAACTGTTGGACTATAACCTGGTGTTGTGCAACTTCTCATTCAGGTCAAAAGTGTTAGTGAAGCATTTTATTCTGTCTGGTCTGACTGTCCGCACTGTGGGGGTGAAAGGCTTTGATAAAACAATACTTAGGTCTACACCTAAAGATTTTGTGGGGAGGCCTTTGTTGCAATTAGAGCTCTTTATCAACTCCTCCTATTTATAGTCACAGGCTAAAACTAATACAGGTAAACAGCTTTATTTCCATTTATTTTTTTTAAATTGTAGAGAAGCAAAAGGGATAATCAGTAATATAATGCTAGATTTACACAATATGCCTAGCTATCTTGAAATAAAGTATCCAAAATCTTAGATTACTTTTCAGAATCTTTCATGTGGGACTTCGAAGATCGTAATGTGGGCACACTTCTGCCCATATCTCACGGTCAAGATATGAAAACAAACTATTGAAGTATGGGATCTACAGAATAGAGAAAGCCATCTGCACATGTCCACGCTAAGGCAGTTTTTTTTACACCAAGATCAAATAAATTAATTTGCACTAAGTTTCTTTGAAGATAATCTAGATTCTTTCTCAACACAGATAAATAAAACATTAATACCTTCCATCATTTAAGTGGATGGATGTTAAAAAGCAGCCCATTCACTGTCTGGAATGTCATTTACTAAGGAGGCCTGGAACAAAACCCATTGGAATTGTCATCTTCATGACACTCCCTTAAAGGTTCTGACTTTAAGTCAATGGGCCCCATTGGCTTCCAGTGGGAAACTTACCTACATTATTTCACAACCTGTGGCACTAGCAAAATGAGCCGCTTCCCTGTGAAACCAAGAATTATCTGCAGACATTATCCCGGAATTCATTAACGGCGATATTGGCGACGAACACCATGGTCCAGAATGTGCGGTCAGCAGCGAAGCAAAGGTGATCGCCGCTGGCCCTGAAGAAAGCTGCCCAGAGATCTCAAGATTTCTGTGACGAGAAGTTTGCCTTTTCCAACACGCAAGAGATTGCAGCACTCTATAATGGCGATCTGCTGGGACGTCAAACATTTTTTAAAGTTTCTTTAAAAAATTGTATTTATTATAATGGGGAAATTTGACACGCCAAAAAAATAAGTAGTTTTTCAGGGCTGTAACATTTGTTTAGCAGTCAATGCGCTGTTAAAACCCCAGTTACACCTAATCCATCAAGGCCGAACTTTTAATGGGGTATTTAACAGCGATATTACCACGGAAAAGCCCAAGTTTTCGTCAGTTTCACTGATTACACGGATTGACGTCTATGGGAAGGGGGCCACAGCCAGTGTCGGAGCAGTGAATGACTGACCGCAACTTCAGGATTTCTGCGTTTAGATGTGCGTGTGCTACATCCTGAAGTTGCAGTCAGTTTCAATGGGGTAATAACAGCAAACGCTGTTAGTTTGCTGTTATTACCCACTGCAAATTGCGGCCCATAGTCTGATACAGATCCGCCGTACTGGGGCCCAACTCAATACAGAACAGGTTATTTAACAGGGACATGGTTAAGGGCAATGTCTCTGATCTGATAACATGGGATTGGGTTGCAGTATGTACGGATAGGATGTCCATGTCGGGTTTAATTTGCTTGATGAGTTTGTACTGAAACAGCATAAATATATAAATCGACGTTAAAGCAGGCCCCATATGCATAGGGTTATCTGCTGAATTGCGTACGATCCCTAGCCATATTTCATTACCGATTGCAGTCCATGCTTTGCGCACGAGCTCAATAAATAATATAAAAATAATATCAGTCGGGGAAAAATGAGAACATGCCTGGCTGTTAAGCCACTTATTTTATTACTTAATTGAGGTTTAAAATTTCAATGAAATTCCTAGTACAAGTCAGTAAAAATGTCACCCTCAGGCAACTACTGATTGATTGAATACTTTACTGATTCTGAGCCTTTCAGCGCCATTCTGTAATGGTCTAAGTGGCTGTGGTGATCACAGTTGCATTAATTCAGCAAACTCGATCTCGTCACTGATTTTAATGGGGCGCAGAGCTATAATAATTAGCTGTTCAACTTTTGCACCAAAAGTCTCTGGAACAGCGCAAAAATCCCAACAAGTTATGGTGTGGTGTAACTAATGACAAGGCACTCAGACTATAATTTCTGCACTACAATATGGCATGCACATAGATGCGCCATAACTAAGACGCAAGTTTTCAGCAAATTTTTCTTTTTTTTTTAAATTCGTTCTTGGGATGTGGGTGTCACTGGCAAAGACAGCATTTATTACCCGTCCCTAATTGCCCTCGAGAAGGTGGTGGTGGTGAGCCGCCTTCTTGAACCGCTGCAGTCCATGCAGTGAAGCTACTCACATAGTGCTGTTAGGGAGTGAGTTCCAGGATTTTGACCCAGCGACGATGAAGGAACGACAATATATTTCCAAGTCAGGATGTGTATGACTTGGAGGGGATGGTGTTCCCATGAATTCAGGTACATTTGTCTTAGACACAGACAAAAGAATTTCTTTCAGAAAGCATCAAACAGATTACTTTAAATTCACAATATTGTCTATTTACAATTTTACAAGAACCAGATATAATCAGAGATTTTATGGTTTAAAGCAAGATGGGGCTGAGCTTCTGTCAAAACCCCAGTGCATGCAATGATTTTCCATAGTGTCCAACGTTCAAGAGACTTAGCCCGTCTTAAATGACTTGGGAGATGAGGCCAGCTTAGTCTTACTCAATATCTACTCAAACGGACCCAGTGCTGTGCCTGGTGAGGTTCTTTAAAAGCTATGCCAGAGCACAGAGGGGCAGCATATAGAAGAGGTAGTGGTCAACTCAAATTCTTTTATTGTATCGCTCCAACAGAGAACAACAGGCTAGTCCATTAGTGTGTACTACAAAGAGGGGGAGGAAAACATTGTAAAGCATGTTGAATGCTGGTGTTACTATCACAAAGCACTTGACTCCAGTTTTCAATATGCAAATTGGTAGCTTTCCCATACTTGTTCTGGAGCCTTCTAAAGAAAAGGCACATCTATTTTGGTATACTTAAATTTGTCATCAAAGCCAGCTAAATTCCTTAACAGGTTGAAAGATTCTAGGGAATGAAGTGGAAGAGTCCTTCACATTCAACAGAATATTGCCTGCATAGCATGATTTTATATGCACCAAAACCACCCCTTCACCCTCAAGAACCCAGGGAGAGACCTTTAAGCCTTAAAGGGATCAAGCATTTCAGACAGCGGAAAACCAAAAAGAAAATCCCTTGCTCACAAGGACGAAGATCCTGCACTTGTAAGCAATGAGACCCTGTTACAACACAGTCCCCTAACTTTCTCTATTTGGCACCGAAGAAGAGACTCCTGAAATAGTGTCGGTCAGCATAGGTGAAATCCGAGAAGGTGGGACGGAGAAAGAGAACACCAACAACGCATGGCGAATAATTAGATTATGGAAGTTCCAGTTGTGTAATGGGCAGAGATTCTGGTACACGAGACACTGAAGAGGGTCTTCACATAGCTCAATTATTTGAAATATTTTTTGAAAACGTGATCATAGAACGGTTACAGCACAGGAGGCCATTCGGCCAGTCAAGCCCGTGCCGGCTCTCTGCAAGAGCACTTCAGCTAGTCCCACTCCCCTGTCCTTTCCCCGTAGCCCTGCAATTTGTTTCCCCTCAGGTACTTATCCAATTCCCTTTTGAAAGCCACAACTGAATCTGCCTCCACCACCCTTTCAGGCAGTGCATTCCAGATCCTAACCACTCGCTGCGTAAAAAGGTTTTCACTCATGTCGCCTTTGGTTCTTCTGCCAATCACCTTAAATCGGTGTCCCCTGGTTCTCGACCCTTCCGCCAATGGGAACAGTTTCTCTCTATCTACTCTGCTAGAGCCCTCATGATTTTGAGCAGCTCTATCAAATCTCCTCTCAACCTTCTCTGCTCTAAGGAGAACAACCCCAGCTTCTCCAGTCTATCCACGTAACTGAAGTCCCTCATCCCTGGAACCATTCTTGTAAATCTTTTCTGCACCCTCTCCAAGGCCTTCACATCCTTCCTAAAGTGTGGTGCCCAGAATTAGACAATACTCCAGTGGAGGCCGAACCAGTGTTTCATAAAGGTTCATCAAAACTTCCTTGCTTTTTGCATTCTATGGGCAGAATTTTCATTGACCAGTGGAGGTGGGTTTGGAGGCGTGTGGGGGGTTAAAATTGCGAAAACTGGCGGGCGGGCACAAGCTCGTCTCCATCCCGCCTCCACGCAATTTTCATTAAATCGTGTCTGCTGGTCCCGACTCCGTCCCGCCTCTAAGAGGCGGGATAGGCTGTTAAGGCCCTTAACATGCACCAAATTGCCATTTTGAAAGGCCTTTGTGATTTTAACCCTTTTTCAACGTGAAGCACGCCTGTTCTGAACCACGAATGTGAAACCTGGCGGTAACACATTTCGAAAGCTGATTATCAGCTGCAGGTCCACTATGATGATGGAAGGAGGAAGGAGATCTGGGGGTGGTGGTGGTACAAAAATATTTGGGAGCAAACTTAGGGCTGATGCTGCTCATTTTGCCTTCAGGTCCTCACAGCAAAGGCCAGGCAGTCTTTGCAGACCTTCAATGCAGCAGCAATGATGACATCATCAGAGGCGACTTTTAGACTGAAAACACTAATTGGGTCATGGGTTCCCACATGCTGGAACTTAATTGTCCAATTAGGTGAAAATCGCATCAATCTCCCACATCCAATTGCAGTCAGGTGGATAACACGAACCCAGCATCAAAATCCAGCCCATAGCCTCTATTTATGAAGCCCAGGATCCTGTATGCTTTTTTAGCCACTTTCTCAACCTGCCCTGCCACTTTCAACGATTTGTGCACATATACCCCCAGGTCTCTCTGTTCATGCACCCCCTTTAGAATTGTACCCTTTAGTTTATATTGCCTCTCCGCGTTCTTCCTACCAAAATGTATCATTTCGCACTTTTCTGCCTTAAATTTCATCTGCCACGTGTCCACCCATTCCACCAGCCTGTATGTCTTCTTGAAGTCTCATCACTATCAACCTCACTGTTCAGAATCATTACTGTAAATTGTTCAGGATCGTGACAATTTATAAACGCATATACACACGATTTTAGAAAGAAATACTGGACACCATTTAGTACCTGCAGGATAGCATCAATTCGATTCCTCTCAGCAATCAGAAACTCATTTTCTGTATTACAGTTCCGAATGATCTTATCCCTATCCTCCTGTTCACTTTGGAATATCTGCTGATCATCTTCCCTTGCTTGTGTGGAAATTTGTAGAGTCTTTTCCAAATCCTCCACTCTCTGCTGAAGTTCTGAATTTTGTACTGTTTATTGCAATAAAAGAAAGCAATTTAGATTCTGTCTAAACCAGTTATTGGCAGTTTTGATCTACAATGTTAATCTATAGTGTTGCAAACTGCAAAAACAAAAGTACTGAATATAATATTGAAGTGTCACCTAACTCCAGCAATCAACTTTTGGTCAACTTGTGATTATGTCAGTTGTCAATCCTTCGCTGAAGATCACCACACATTAACAAGCTTCACAAAGATTCCCTAAAAAAAATCACTACACCACGCAGACACAAAACATAATCTGACACACTGGAGTTATTAAAAGGCTGTAGCCTCATTCTGCAGATCATATCATCTAAACTCCATGAGGTTTCTGATGTAACCCTGCCAAAGTATTCAATTTTCAGAACAGCATACACATGTACACTGGCATTTCCTTCCATCAGCTGCAGAGTTGGTGATTACATCATAATCAGTCCTTCTATGTGCAACAAAATCATGTCCTAATCAATGTCATTATGTCACTAATTAATGATGGAGAGGAAACATAAAATTGCTACTGCTGACTCGACACATGCAAGCATTAGAAGAAAATGGTACAAGGAACTAACTTCAAATTCTTAAGTGTTCAAATGATGGTTGTAAATTGTTCCAAGTTTCATGATCAACCTGGGAATTCATGTCCCTCAAAGACTTAATAATTACTAGACAGTTTCTAGTGTTCACACTGCCCACATCACTATGTTTCACCCATCGCTGTAATACAGCAAAATTCATTGAAGCAGTATGACAGACCTATCTGGCACAAAGTAAACTATTATATTCCTTACTGATACTAAAAGGGGTATAGGCCTCCCAGGAAATGTATCTCTCATGCACACAATGTTTCCACAGCAGCTGGAAAAAATTTATTTTATTACAATGGACAAAATTAAAGTTAGTTTTCCAGGCCCTTAACCTGTGTTTCGCAGTCAATACGCTGTTAAAACCCCAGTTACACCTAATCCTTTTGAGTCTAGCCTTTAGTGGGGAATTTAACAGCATACTTAGTGCAGAAGAGCCAAAGTTTGTCAGTTTCCTGGATTTGGGCGATTACATAGATTGCCAGTTCTGTTGGGGGGTGGGGGTGGGGGTGGAGGGCTGCACACAGCGCAGCCGGAGTTGGATCTGTCAATGACAGAGCGCAAATTCAGGATTTCTGCATGTGCCTGCACATGCGCCAAATCCCAAAGTTGCGGTCAGAACACTTAAGAATTTGAAGTTAGTTCCTTGTACTGTACCATTTTCTTCTAAATGCTTGTACCATTTTCTTCAAAGGTGGAATGATAACGAACGCTACCAGTTCGTAGTCATCCTGGCTGCAAATTCCAAGCCAATATTATGCTGCTAAAGGTGAAGTTGCATTCCTCTAACACCTCAGTAAGCTCGAAGTTTAATTGCTCTTTGCGTTGCGGGTCAGAACCCTAGCTTTCTTTCTCTTGTTTTTATTAAGTAGGTTTGGCAAAGTCACGTAGAGGTTTCAGATATTCTAGGTCCTGTATAAAGTGACCGCCTTTGTTTCATTATACTTTGTAGCCTTTGCAATATGATGTGGAGGACAGAAAATGCGATAATATAATATGTTTTTTAGCATGTTATTTTTAACTGTACACAGTTAACTGTAAACTGAGTTGGGAAGGAAAATGGCAGCCAAAAATCAAAGAAATTGTTTGAATGATTTGATTGATCAATTTTTTTGTGCTTGCTGATTCATGAATGGCAGATTTAGGAAGAAATTAGGTGTTTCATTGCTCAGTGTTCTGGTTACTCATTCATGATTTTTGCTATTTTAGATCCATTCACATTTAGACAACATTCAATCATATAGATTGTAATGTAATTTGAAAATTTGGTATGTAACTGAAATTTTATGTAATGTACAAACTTACTAGTTTTACAATATGCAATACAAATTAATTCACGAAAATGACTACCAGTTTCTGATCTAATGTTTCCAGAAATTGTATTTTCTTGTACCTTTCAATTGCGCATGTATTTTGTGAATAGTGTCTATTCTGTCTTCTGAAGTGCATCGCACAACACTGGCTTCCTTCTTGGCCACAGCTAGCTCATATTCCAGGGTCTGTCGCAGTGCCTCTCCTTTCTCCAGTTGTGCTCGCAGCCTAGCAACATGGCTTTCAAATGTTGAACGCTGTGGAAATAAAATGGGATTAACAAGTTAAATGCACTTACAAAAAAATATAAAATGCAATTTCTCCCACAGCATTGCATTTGATAATACTGAACCTCAGTGTTGAAGGGCACGTTCTTGCCTGGGGAAGTGGCTGGTCAACAATGGAACAGCATTGGAGAGTATCCACTAAAACTTGCTTCCATAGCAGGATCGAAGTGTAATCAATTAAATTTAAACATTTGCTACTGTGCCATAAGAAAAAAAATCTATATCCTTTCCCACGCTTCCTTTTTACATTTCATATGCAATACATATTGATAGAAGAATACGTTTGCACATTTTCTCCAACTTAATCCCCGGGAGGTCTACAGACCAAACATTGTAGATATTAAATCAAAACACACAAGACAGAAAATGGAATGAAAAGGGTAAGTTTCAAACTGGTTAATTCATTATCTTTACAGAATGCACAAACAGCCAGCCTACAAGCTAAAATATTAAGACTATACAATTAAAAATAAAGAACAGGGCATCAAACCACAACACTAAACACCAGGCATATATCAACTGGATTCTGAAAAAAAACATTGTTTCTTCAAAAGGAGAAATATTTTGTTCAATGAACTCCCCCCCCTTTCAGAAAAAAGTGTTTTCTTAGATATTGCAACTTTAAAAGAAATTCAACTTCAATCATCACCTCAGCTGACCCCCCAAGCAAGGTCCCCAGTGACATCAATTACAGCCGTATGTACCCCAGAGCAGCTCCACTACAAACAGCAAGAGGCGCAGCCTCAAGATAGCCATGCAATCTCAAATAACCACACTACTGGCTGTGCAATTGAGATCTCCAGTGTGCTACATGACAATCTCCATGACAGCATCAAGTCTGACTTTTAAGAAAATATCCGATAAGGTTTGTTGCGAGACAAAGGGAATAGAGAGGCCACGTCAGATGGCAAGGTAGAGGGGTGACCACAAATATGGGTGGGAGAATTTATATGGAGGGAGAGGTTAAGGGACGACAGGAGGGCTTTGAACTCAAAGGAGAGAGGGCAAGGTGAGTTGAGATGGAGATTGAAACCCCCAAAGATAAGATGGCTGAAGGCAGCAAGCAGTGAAAATATCTCAGTAAGAAACTTGGCATGGTACTTGGGTGGGTTGCAGAGAACGAGGATTTTGAAGGAGTGTAGCCTTCATATGAAACGGGGTTCGAAGATGAGAATAATTGGACCAGGGCATGCAGATATAATTCAGTCCCTATCTTAGACATTCTGTCCTTATTCTTATAAAATACTTTTGACAACACATGCAGCAACTTGGGAAGCAAAGTAGAGTTGGTTGCAGCAAAGGGGTTTCTCTGCAGTGGAGACCAAGAAGCTAGGAAACAATACTAAGACACTACAGCAACTCACAGGTAGGAGGCTGTACTTATCTGGTAAGTTTATATAGGCAGTTTCTATTACAAATTCTTATGTCTACATTGATAATGGAAAAAGTTAACACAATGTGCAAATGTAAGATTAAGGTCTTATATAGAGTATAGACAGACATCACATCTTATTACTGCTACTGCACAGAGGTGAGGCAATTGGTATTTGCATGAGTTTTGTCTTGGAAGTGTGATCAAGTAACTGACATTGTAATACCATTAGCAGAAGGGCATAAGAGGACAGTAAATGTCCAACATTCAGTACATCACAATCTATATAATGTAGATAAAACTTACAAGTCAATTACAATTTGATAACTTTAAAGATATCAGTTATTAATTTTCGTGTGAGCATCATCACACAAAAGCATGGATTACACAGAGAGCTACTACAGAACAAAAATGTACCAATTGAACACATCGATCCATCCCGATCTCCACCTTCTATAATTCCAAGCGGTCTAAAATTCCACAGGCCGCCTAAGCCCCGTTTACTAATCATTCTCATCTCTGCTGACCCACACTGGCTTCCAATGGATCTTGAAATCCTCATCTACAATTGAACAGAAAGTATGCAACCTTACATCCTCTCCCGCTCCTCCAATCCTGACTGACATCCAGTGCACGCTTCATTCCCACTCCACTTTCAGCCACCTCAGTTCTACTCAACAACTTCTCCAGCTCTATCGCCCTCACCACCTTTAAAAACCTTCCCAAGACATATTTCTTTAACTAAGCCTTCAATTATC
Source organism: Squalus acanthias (assembly GCA_030390025.1). NCBI lineage: Eukaryota > Metazoa > Chordata > Chondrichthyes > Squaliformes > Squalidae > Squalus > Squalus acanthias. Next base: position 132,615,577 of record CM059425.1, on the reverse strand, counting down.
TCATCTAATCCTCCCCCAAGGGTTCGGCACTCACCCCTTCCCTCTTCCAAAACATCTTAGGATTTTTTTCTATGTTAAACATGCTATATAAATGCAAAATGTCATTGTTAATCAATACCATGAGGCAATTCCAAGAGGATGACTGATCTTCAAAAGTAGAACACCTAGAAAAGTCACCCACTCAGGCACCAATATAACTAGGGAGATCAACAAGGAGAAATATGCAGAAAAATTACAAAAAATTACCAATTTGCTCAATTCATATCACTGTCTACATGGTGCAATAAAGGCACTAATTTCATACAAACTAGACAAACCTATGAATAATTCTACAAGCCTACCTCATCATTAAATTTGCTGGTTAGTTCCAATTTTTCCTTTTCCACTTTGTTCAGCTTCCACCTGAGATCTGTAGAACTGCAGTCCCCATCCCCAGGTTGCAACTGTTTCATTTGATTCTGGAGCTGAATGGTACTCTGCAATCTGAGTAAAGAAATTTAACAAATACATTTATATAGCATATTTCACGACCTTAAGACATCCGAAAGCGCTTCATAGCTAATGAAGTACTTTTGAAGATGTAACATAGGGAAACAGAGCATCCAGTTTGTGCACAGGAACAGCAATGAGATAAATGAGCAGATCATGTTTGTGGAAGGGTTGGTTGAGGGATAAATGTTGGCCAGGACACCTGGAGGTGGGGGGGGGGGGGGGGGGGGGGGAAGAGAGACCGCCCCTGCTCCTCTTCAAATAGAGATGCAGCATATTTTACATCCACCCAGTGGGCAGGTGAGCTTTGGTTTAAAAGGCAATAAAAATTATTCAGCACAAATTAGAAAAACAAACTTTAAACACTTTGATTCAAACTAATCCACAATCATTACTTAAAGGGTATTTTCATTCCTGGAGTATTCTTCCAGTCATATTAAAAACATTACTGAAAATACAGAATGATGTCAAATATGGTGTGGATTATTAATCATTTATCCCTTATTTGTCATATATGTATGATTAATTGTGTGACGTGCAATGTCTATTTCCATGGGTTACTACAGCTACATTACCTCTCAATGTCATTAGCAGTAGGATTTTGCTTTTGCTGAGAAGACAATCTTGGGATGATTATATTCCTTGGTCCTCTGCAAGTTCTAAGTTGAACAATCTGGGAGTTGTCACCAGTCCCGTCCAGGGAACGTCGCATAGGGTCTTGCAAATCTGCAGCAGACATAACTTTTTTGTCCTTACATATTTTAAAATCTTTAAGTAAACAGAAATAAAAGTTTTCAGGATTTAAAAGTAAATACTAGCACAATATTCGATAATATGGAGAAATCAGTCGCAAGAGAAAATGCCTTGATCTCCGCGCTGTCGAAAACGGCTGTATACAGGAATCCGTGGAAAAGTGACTTACGAGACATGACTGCACTTACTTACAAAGTTAAATTCTCCTTTAAATAAAATAATTATGGAGTCTGTTCTAGGTCAGTGTATGTTAAGGAAACAGAACCTTGGACACACTTACTGCTTACTCCTTCTCGCCCACTCATGAATTCGCCCCGACCTTGCGACCACTTCGTGCTGGAGAACACGGAAAGGGTCGTATTTGTAAACGAGGGCATTAGGCTCTCACTGTAGTGGTTCGAGAAGCAAAAAACAATCTCAAATGGCAGGTTAATTGAAGCGCTAAATACTTTTCTGTTATTATAAGTGGGGGTGGGGAAATCACAGGGCAGCAGTCAGTGTTGCGTTTCACAGTTGAGCATTGTGAACAATCACCGCTGCAAAGGGATGTAGTCCCCTTGCAACCCCTGCCAGGTACAGCACTGGACGTTAAGATATCCTGCAATAAAGTGAAACGAGTCATACTCGCAAGGGTCAGAAAACAGGAAAGGGGGGGGGGGGGGCAGGGGTCAGAGGACAGGAGAGGGGTACCCGGAAAGGGGGGGGGGGGGAGGGGGGGGAGGGGGAGGGGGAGAGGGGGGGGGGGGGGGAGGGGGGGAGGGGGGAGGGGGGAGGGGGGAGGGGGAGGGGGGAGGAGGGGAGGGGGGGAGGAGGGGAGGGGGGAGGAGGGGAGGGGGGAGGGGGGAGGAGGGGAGGGGGGAGGAGGGGAGGGGGGAGGAGGGGAGGGGGGAGGGGGGAGGAGGGGAGGAGGGGAGGGGGGGGAGGGGGGAGGAGGGGAGGGGGGAGGGGGGGAGGGGGGGAGGAGGGGAGGGGGGAGGAGGGGAGGGGGGAGGAGGGGAGGGGGGAGGAGGGGAGGAGGGGGGGAGGGGGAGGAGGGAGGGGGAGGGGGAGGAGGGAGGGGGAGGGGGAGGGGGAGGGGGAGGGGGAGGAGGGAGGGGGAGGAGGGAGGGGGAGGAGGGAGGGGGAGGAGGAGGAGGGAGGGGGAGGAGGGAGGGGGAGGAGGGAGGGGGAGGGGGAGGGGGAGGGGGAGGAGGGAGGGGGAGGGGGAGGAGGGAGGGGGAGGGGGAGGAGGGAGGGGGGAGGAGGAGGGGGGGAGGAGGGAGGGGGAGGGGGAGGAGGGAGGGGGAGGAGGGAGGGGGAGGAGGGAGGGGGAGGGGGAGGAGGGAGGGGGGAGGGGAGGGAGGAGGGAGGGGGGAGGGGAGGGAGGAGGAGGGGGGAGGGGAGGGAGGAGGAGGGGGGAGGGGAGGGAGGAGGAGGGGGGAGGGGAGGGAGGAGGAGGGGGGAGGGGAGGGAGGAGGAGGGGGGAGGGGAGGGAGGAGGAGGGGGGAGGGGAGGGAGGAGGAGGGGGGAGGGGAGGGAGGAGGAGGGGGGAGGGGAGGGAGGAGGAGGGGGGAGGGGAGGGGGGAGGAGGGGGGAGGGAGGGAGGAGGAGGGGGGAGGGGAGGGAGGAGGGGAGGGAGGAGGGGAGGGAGGAGGAGGGGGGGGGAGGGGAGAGACGGGACGGGTACCGGGGGGAGGGGACGGGACGGGTACCCGGGGAGGGAGAGAGAGAGGAGACGGGACAGGTACCTGGGGAGGGGGTCGGGAGGGAGGAGGCGGGAGGGTACCGGGGGGGGGGGGGGGGGGGGGAACGGGACGGGTACCCGGGGCGCGGGAAGAGAGAGGAGACGGGACGGGTACCCGGGGAGGGGGAGGGGGGGAGGGGGAGGGGGGGGAGGGGGGGAGGGGGAGGGGGGGGAGGGGGGGAGGGGGGGAGGGGGAGGGGGGGAGGGGGAGGGGGGGAGGGGGGAGGGGGGAGGGGGAGGGGGGGGGGGAGGGGGAGGGGGGAGGGGGAGGGGGGGAGGGGGAGGGGGGGGGGAGAGAGGAGACGGGACGGGTACCGGGGAGGGGGAGGGGGAGGGGGGGGGGGGGAGAGAGGAGACGGGACGGGTACCCGGGGGGGGGGAGGGAGGGGGGGGGGGGAAGAGAGGAGACGGGACGGGTACCCGGGGAGGGGCAGGGGGAGGGGCAGGGGGGGAGGGGGGGAGGGGGGGGAGGGGGAGAGAGGAGACGGGACGGGTACCCGGGGAGGGGGAGGGGGAGGGGGAGGGGGAGGGGGAGGGGGAGGGGGAGGGGGAGGGGGAGGGGAAGAGAGGAGACGGGACGGGTACCCGGGGAGGGGGAGGGGGAGGGGGGGGGGAGGGGGAGGGGGGGGGGGGGAAGAGAGGAGACGGGACGTGTACCCGGGGAGGGGGAGGGGGAGGGGGGGGAAGAGAGGAGACGGGACGGGTACCCGGGGAGGGGGAGGGGGAGGAGAGAGGAGACGGGACGGGTACCCGGGGAGGGGGAGGGGGAGGAGAGAGGAGACGGGACGGGTACCCGGGGAGGGGGAGGGGGAGGAGAGAGGAGACGGGACGGGTACCCGGGGAGGGGGAGGGGAGAGGAGACGGGACAGGTACCCGGGGAGGGGGAGGAGAGAGGAGACGGGACGGGTACACGGGGAGGGGGAGGGGGAAAAGAGGGGAGGGGGAGGGGGAAAAGAGGGGAGACGGGACGGGTACCCGGGGAGGGGGAGGGGGAAAAGAGAGGAGACGGGACGGGTACCCGGGGAGGGGGAGGGGGGAAAGAGGGGAGACGGGACGGGTACCCGGGGAGGGGGGATGGGGAAAGAGAGGAGACGGGACGGGTACCCGGGGAGGGGGGAGGGGGAAAGAGAGGAGACGGGACGGGTACCCGGGGAGGGGGGAGGGGGAAAGAGAGGAGACGGGACGGGTACCCGGGGAGGGGGAGGGGGAAAGAGAGGAGACGGGAACCGGTACCCGGGGAGGGGGAGGGAGGAGACGGGACGGGTACCCGGGGAGGGGGAGGGAGGAGACGGGACGGGTACCCGGGGAGGGGGAGGGAGGGGACGGGACGGGTACCCGGGGAGGGGGAGGGAGGGGGAGAGAGGAGACGGGACGGGTACCCGGGGAGGGGGGAGGGAGGGGACGGGACGGGTACCCGGGGAGGGGGAGGGAGGAGACGGGACGGGTACCCGGGGAGGGGGAGGGAGGAGACGGGACGGGTACCCGGGGAGGGGGAGGGAGGGGAGTGGACGGGTACCCGGGGAGGGGGAGGGAGGGGAGTGGACGGGTACCCGGGGAGGGGGAGGGAGGGGACGTGGACGGGTACCCGGGGAGGGGGAGGGAGGGGACGGGACGGGTACCCGGGGAGGGGGAGGGAGGGGACGAGACGGGTACCCGGGGAGGGGGAGGGAGGGGACGGGACGGGTACCCGGGGAGGGGGAGGGAGGGGACGGGACGGGTACCCGGGGAGGGGGAGGGAGGGGGAGAGAGGAGACGGGACGGGTACCCGGGGAGGGGGAGGGAGGGGAGGGGACGGGACGGGTACCCGGGGAGGGGGAGGGAGGAGACGGGACGGGACGGGTACCCGGGGAGGGGGAGGGAGGAGACGGGACGGGACGGGACGGGTACCCGGGGAGGGGGAGGGAGGAGACGGACGGACGGGACGGGTACCCGGGGAGGAGGAGGGAGGAGACGGGACGGGTACCCGGGGAGGGGGAGGGAGGAGACGGGACGGGTACCCGGGGAGGGGGAGGGAGGAGACGGGACGGGTACCCGGGGAGGGGGAGGGAGGAGACGGGACGGGTACCCGGGGAGGGGGAGAGAGGAGACGGGACGGGTACCCGGGGAGGGGGAGGGGGAGGGAGGAGACGGGACGGGTCGGGTACCCGGGGAGGGGGAGGGGGAGGGAGGAGACGGGACGGGACGGGTACCCGGGGAGGGGGAGGGGGAGGGAGGAGACGGGACGGGACGGGTACCCGGGGAGGGGGAGGGAGGAGACGGGACGGGACGGGTACCCAGGGAGGAGACGGGACGGGACGGGTACCCGGGGAGGGGGAGGGGGAGGGAGGAGACGGGACGGGACGGGTACCCGGGGAGGGGGAGGGGGAGGGAGGAGACGGGACGGGACGGGTACCCGGGGAGGGGGAGGGAGGAGACGGGACGGGACGGGTACCCGGGGAGGGGGAGGGGGAGGGAGGAGACGGGACGGGACGGGTACCCGGGGAGGGGGAGGGGGAGGGAGGAGACGGGACGGGACGGGTACCCGGGGAGGGGGAGGGGGAGGGAGGAGACGGGACGGGACGGGTACCCGGGGAGGGGGAGGGGGAGGGAGGAGACGGGACGGGACGGGTACCCGGGGAGGGGGAGGGGGAGGGGGAGGGGGAGGGAGGAGACGGGACGGGACGGGTACCCGGGGAGGGGGAGGGGGAGGGAGGAGACGGGACGGGTACCCGGGGAGGGGGAGGGAGGAGACGGGACGGGACGGGTACCCGGGTAGGGGGAGGGGGAGGGAGGAGACGGGACGGGACGGGTACCCGGGGAGGGGGAGGGAGGAGACGGGACGGGACGGGTACCCGGGGAGGGGAGGGAGGAGACGGGACGGGACGGGTACCCGGGGAGGGGGAGGGAGGAGACGGGACGGGACGGGTACCCGGGGAGGGGGAGGGAGGAGACGGGACGGGACGGGTACCCGGGGAGGGGGAGGGAGGAGACGGGACGGGACGGGTACCCGGGGAGGGGGAGGGAGGAGACGGGACGGGACGGGTACCCGGGGAGGGGGAGGGAGGAGACGGGACGGGACGGGACGGGTACCCGGGGAGGGGGAGGGAGGAGACGGGACGGGACGGGACGGGTACCCGGGGAGGGGGAGGGAGGAGACGGGACGGGACGGGTACCCGGGGAGGGGGAGGGAGGAGACGGGACGGGACGGGTACCCGGGGAGGGGGAGGGAGGAGACGACGGGACGGGTACCCGGGGAGGGGGAGGGAGGAGACGGGACGGGACGGGTACCCGGGGAGGGGGAGGGAGGAGACGGGACGGGACGGGTACCCGGGGAGGGGGAGGGAGGAGACGGGACGGGACGGGTACCCGGGGAGGGGGAGGGAGGAGACGGGACGGGTACCCGGGGAGGGGGAGGGAGGAGACGGGACGGGACGGGTACCCGGGGAGGGGGAGGGAGGAGACGGGACGGGTACGGGTACCCGGGGAGGGGGAGGGAGGAGACGGGACGGGTACGGTACCCGGGGAGGGGGAGGGAGGAGACGGGACGGGACGGGTACCCGGGGAGGGGGAGGGAGGAGAGGAGACGGGACGGGTACCCGGGGAGGGGGAGGGAGGAGACGGGACGGGACGGGTACCGGGGGAGGGGGAGGGAGGAGACGGGACGGGACGGGTACCCGGGGAGGGGGAGGGAGGAGACGGGACGGGACGGGTACCCGGGGAGGGGGAGGGAGGAGACGGGACGGGACGGGTACCCGGGGAGGGGGAGGGAGGAGACGGGACGGGACGGGTACCCGGGGAGGGGGAGGGAGGAGACGGGACGGGACGGGTACCCGGGGAGGGGGAGGGAGGAGACGGGACGGGACGGGTACCCGGGGAGGGGGAGGGAGGAGACGGGACGGGACGGGTACCCGGGGAGGGGGAGGGAGGAGACGGGACGGGACGGGACGGGTACCCGGGGAGGGGGAGGGAGGAGACGGGACGGGACGGGACGGGTACCCGGGGAGGGGGAGGGAGGAGACGGGACGGGACGGGTACCCGGGGAGGGGGAGGGAGGAGACGGGACGGGACGGGTACCCGGGGAGGGGGAGGGAGGAGACGGGACGGGTACCCGGGGAGGGGGAGGGAGGAGACGGGACGGGACGGGTACCCGGGGAGGGGGAGGGAGGAGACGGGACGGGACGGGTACCCGGGGAGGGGGAGGGAGGAGACGGGACGGGACGGGTACCCGGGGAGGGGGAGGGAGGAGACGGGACGGGTACCCGGGGAGGGGGAGGGAGGAGACGGGACGGGACGGGTACCCGGGGAGGGGGAGGGAGGAGACGGGACGGGTACGGGTACCCGGGGAGGGGGAGGGAGGAGACGGGACGGGTACGGTACCCGGGGAGGGGGAGGGAGGAGACGGGACGGGACGGGTACCCGGGGAGGGGGAGGGAGGAGACGGGACGGGACGGGTACCCGGGGAGGGGGAGGGAGGAGACGGGACGGGACGGGTACCCGGGGAGGGGGAGGGAGGAGACGGGACGGGACGGGTACCCGGGGAGGGGGAGGAGGAGACGGGACGGACGGGTACCCGGGGAGGGGGAGGAGGAGACGGGACGGGTACCCGGGGAGGGGGAGGGAGGAGACGGGACGGGTACCCGGGGAGGTCGGGGGGGAAAGAGAAGAGATGGGACAGGTACCGGGGAGAGGAGGGGCGCCACAGGTACCCGGGGAGAGGAGGGGGGGGTGACACGGGTACAAGGGGAGAGGAGGATGGGGGGGGGGGGGGGGGGGGGGGGGGCGCGCCACGGGTACCCGGGGAGAGAGGGGGGAGGGCCCCACGGGTACCCGGGGAGAGAGAGGGGGGGGGGCCACGGGTACCCGGGGAGAGAGGGGGGGGGCACGGGTACCGAGGGGGGGGGCACGGGTACCCGGGGAGAGAGGGGGGGGGCACGGGTACCGAGGGGGGGGGGGGCACGGGTACCCGGGGGAGAGAGGGGGGGGCACGGGTACCGAGGGGGGGGGGCACGGTACCCGGGGAGAGGGGGGGGGGCACGGGTACCCGGGGAGAGAGGGGGGGGGGGCACGGGTACCCGGGGAGAGAGGGGGGGGGCACGGGTACCGGGGGAGAGAGGGGGGGGGCACGGGTACCCGGGGAGAGAGGGGGGGGGCACGGGTACCGAGGGGGGGGGGGCACGGGTACCCGGGGAGAGAGGGGGGGGGGCACGGGTACCCGGGGAGAGAGGGGGGGGGGCACGGGTACCCGGGGAGAGGGGGGGGGGGCACGGGTACCCGGGGAGAGAGGGGGGGGGGCACGGGTACCCGGGGAGAGAGGGGGGGGGGCACGGGTACCCGGGGGAGAGAGGGGGGGGGGGCACGGGTACCCGGGAGAGAGGGGGGGGGGCACGGGTACCCGGGAGAGGGGGGGGGGCACGGGTACCCGGGGAGAGAGGGGGGGGGGCACGGGTACCCGGGGAGAGAGGGGGGGGGGGCACGGGTACCCGGGGAGAGAGGGGGGGGGGGCACGGGTACCCGGGGAGAGAGGGGGGGGGGGCACGGGTACCCGGGGAGAGAGGGGGGGGGCACGGGTACCGAGGGGGGGGGGGCACGGGTACCCGGGGAGAGGGGGGGGGGGGCACGGGTACCCGGGGAGAGAGGGGGGGGGGGGGGCACGGGTACCGAGGGGGGGGGCACGGGTACCCGGGGAGAGAGGGGGGGGGCACGGGTACCCGGGGAGAGAGGGGGGGGGGGGCACGGGTACCCGGGGAGAGAGGGGGGGGGGGCACGGGTTACCGGGGAGAGAGGGGGGGGGGCACGGGTACCGAGGGGGGGGGCACGGGTACCCGGGGAGAGAGAGGGGGGGGGGGGCACGGGTACCGAGGGGGGGGGGGGCGCACGGGTACCCGGGGAGAGAGGGGGGGGGGGCACGGGTACCCGGGGAGAGAGGGGGGGGGGGGGGGCACGGGTACCGAGGGGGGGGGGGGCGCACGGGTACCCGGGGAGAGAGGGGGGGGGCACGGGTACCCGGGGAGAGAGGGGGGGGGGCACGGGTACCCGGGGAGAGAGGGGGGGGGCACGGGTACCCGGGGAGAGAGGGGGGGGCACGGGTACCCGGGGGCAACACTCTGTGCAACAACACTTGGGCACCGTCGCATAGCAGCAACCACCACTTCACAGAAATAGTGGGGCGGCGAGAGACAACCGGCCGGTTGGTTCTATAAACCGCGGTGCCGCCGAGCTCCCACCTGCTCCCTCCCCGCCGCCGCTCCTGGCTTTAAATCTCCCGGCACCGCCGCCTCCGACCAACGCAGCACCTCGAGCGGGGCGCGCGGTCAGTTTAAAATTCAACTGCCCTCCTCCCCCCTTCTTCCGCCCCGCAGCTTCACTTCCGGTCATGGGGTGTGAAAAGCTCCGCTCCGGTTGGTGGAACGTGGCGTGTGATCCCGACGGGACGCACGGTCGTGGGAGGCCACGTGACAATCCGGCCTGCTGCGTCGGCGGAGGGGAGGGCGTGGCTGGAAGGCGGCTGGTCGCTAGGTAACGGGGGGCGGGGCATTGCGCGTTGCCAACTGTCAACCGCCAGCTGTGGCCCCGCGCGCGGTCAGTGGTAGGGCGGCAAGAGAGGGCGGGGATTGCCCACACACCGCACGTTCACCCAACAAACTCTTCCAATCTTCAGTAACATCGCCCCTGACTCAGCTCATCCGCTGCTTAAACCCTCATCCATGCCTTTGTTACCTCTAGACTTGACTATTCCAACGCACTCCTAGCTGGCCTCCCACATTCTACCCTACCTAAACTTGAGGTCATCCAAAACTCGGCTGCCCGTGTCCTAACTCCCACCAAGTCCCGTTCACCCATCACCCCTGTGCTCGCTGACCTACATTGGCTCCCGGTCATGCAACACCTCAATTTCAAAATTCTCATCCTTGTTTTCAAATCCCTCCATGGCCTCGCCCCTCCCTATCTCTGTAACCTCAGTCAGCCCCACAACCATCCCTGATTATAACTGCTCAACAATCGGTGGCTGTGCCTTCAGCTACCTGGGTCCTAAGCTCTGGAATTTCCTGCCTAAACCTCTCTGCTTCTCTACCTCTTTCCTCCTTTAAGATGCTTCTTGAAACCTACCTCTTTCACCAAGCTTTAGGTCACCTGCCCTAATATCTCATGTCGCTCGGTGTCAAATTTTGTCTGATAATCGCTCCTGTGAAGCACCTTGGAATGTTTTACTACGTGAAAGCCGCTATATAAATACAAGTTGTTGTTGTTGCTTGAGTCAGCTGTGGCTCAATGTGGTCACACTCTCACCTCTGAGTCAGACGGTCGTGGATTTGAGTCTCACTCCAGAGACTTCAGCACACAAATCCAGGCTGACACTCCCAGGGCAGTACTGAGGGAGCGCTGCACTCTCGGAAGGGCAGTACTGAGGGAGTGCTGCACGGGGTCAGTACTGAGGGAGTGCTGCACTGTCGGAGGGGCAGTACTGAGGGAGCGCTGCACTCTCGGAAGGGCAGTACTGAGGGAGTGCTGCACGGGGTCAGTACTGAGGGAGTGCTGCACTGTCGGAGGGGCAATACTGAGGGAGCGCTGCACTCTCGGAAGGGTAGTACTGAGGGAGTGCTGCACGGGGTCAGTACTGAGGGAGCGCTGCACTGTCGGAGGGGCAGTACTGAGGGAGCGCTGCACTGTCGGAGGGGCAGTACTGAGGGAGTGCTGCACGGGGTCAGTACTGAGGGAGCACTGCACTGTCGGAAGGGCAGTACTGAGGGAGTGCTGCACGGGGTCAGTACTGAGGGAGCACTGCACTGTCGGAAGGGCAGTACTGAGGGAGTGCTGCACGGGGTCAGTACTGAGGGAGCACTGCACTGTCGGAATGGCAGTACTGAGGGAGTGCTGCACGGGGTCAGTACTGAGGGAGTGCTGCACGGGGTCAGTACTGAGGGAGTGCTGCACTGTCGGAGGGGCAGTACTGAGGGAGCACTGCACTGTCGGAATGGCAGTACTGAGGGAGCGCTGCACTGTTGGACAAGCAGTACTGAGGGAGTGCTGCCCTGTTGGAGGGTCAGTACTGAGGGAATGCTGCACTGTCGGAGGAGCAGTTCTGAGGGAGTGCTGCACTGTTGGAGGGGTAGTACTGAGGGAATGCTGCACTGTCGGAGGGTCATTACTGAGGGAGTGCTGCACTGTTGGAGGAGCAGTACTCGTTGCACTGTCGGAAGGGCAGTATTGAGGGAGCACTGCACTATTGGAGGGGCAGTACTGAGGGAATGCTGCACTGTCGGAGGGGCAGTACTGAAGGAGCTCTCCGCTGCACTGTCGGAGGGGCAGTACTGAGGGAGTGCTGCACTGTCAGAGGTGCTGTCTTTCGGATGAGATGTTAAACTGAGGCCCCATGCTGCCCTCTCGCATGCACTTCCTGATTCAGCGGCTAGAGTGCTAGCACTGAGCCACAGCTGACACACTGAGAAAGAGAGAGAGATACCATAATGTGGCAGAGACACATCTGTGCAAAACAGACAGCTTGAGCAACGTATGAATTGTATTCCTGTAGAACTGGGTTTAGACAATAGCATCTAAGATGAAACTTATATTGTATGACTTTAGGAGTGTATAAGTTGAAACAATAGTTAAAGGGGGGTGATTACCATGGAACAGACAAGTCTATATATGATGGAAAAGTACTGGGAGAAGCATGATACACAAAACGAAGTAACCTTGAGTGAGAGATGGGGTTTTATGTCTAACAGTTTTGCACCAAGTCTAGCCAATATATTGGCAGAGCTCGACAGATCTGGGTTGAGTCAGTATTAAGCAGCATGTGGTGATAGGCTTACATCATGTCTTATGACCAAAAGTAGGTGTGTTTACTGTAAAGATATCAATGTAAAATGCCATATATCTTCAGGGGGCACTTCTGATCAAGAACGGGCCTAGATTGGTGATGGTCGCCCCCCGATGGGCATCCTACTTGTAAGTATGATAGAAATATTTGTTTACTTGTAATCACGTATATATTCAATAAACCTTCAAATTTAACTTGCCTCTGGAGTCCGAGCTTTTCTTAAGACTGGATTGGAAGTCCTATACAGTATCAATCCAAACTCAGCGGGGCGAGTGGGTGCGGAGGGTAAGCTATCACAGCTCGGGGAGGGGCAAAGCAAGAGAACTCTATAATCAGGGTTGCAAGAGCTAGTAAGCACTCTCGGGGGGAGGAGGAGTAGGAAGCCAGGCACAGAAAGCTGTATCAGTACAGGTGAAGAAGTAGCCAGGAAAATATCCCAGCCGGGAAAGCAGGGCCAGAAACCTCCACCAGCCACGGAGGGGGAAGAGCACAAAGCCTATCCAACACAGCCAGAGTTAAGAAGCAACAAAGGCGAATGTACTAAGTTCTGTGTCTGTGTAATAATAATACAGGTTACTCCAGTTAAGCCCATATAAGGTTAGAGCAATATCATTCCATTTCTATGATGTCAGATGCCTCTTAGACGCATACAGGTTATTTTAATCCACCACTGATCTCCTTTAACTTGTATATAAATTATATAAATCAATTGATTTGTTTGAGTTAGTTCTGACAATAAATGTACAAAGTTGCAGTCAGGTAAATACAATGCATTAGATGATGAATATTCATCCTGACAGCCCACTTTAACTATGTTGGCATGCTTCAACAACTGGTATCATTAACATATATAAATTCCCATGAGAATGTTAATATTTTATCTACAGTACTGTATTAATCTTTTTTGGCATTTTTGATGGCAAACAATGTAAAGGACACCAACTTTCCATGCTGTTCATTCTATCCTTGCCATTTACAAATGTAAATAATATGGCTGCATGATGGAAACAGCTGGCATCAAAGAATTACAACATCCCTCAGGACTCTCTTGGAAATAATTGATAAGGTTTCTGAAGGTAAGGAGGAACAGCTTACAAAACTCTATGAGGTTAATAATTCAAAAGTGTTCCACATCTTAAATCGGAAACTAAAGACTGTGGAAGCTACCTACAATACTGGTAAACAGGATGGAGGAGGAAGAGTGAGGAAAGTACCATTTTGAAGATGCCTGAAGGTGGTTTTCAGCCGACAGTGATGATCAAATGTCAGTGAATTGAAAGTTCTTCAGGTGAAAGCTGAATCTTTGGATGATAAATCAGTCAGGAATTAGAGACTTCTGTAATGTGGTTAATCAAAGAATGTAATCGCATTGCGTTTATATTATACTGGAAAAAAAGGGAGGTAAGAAGTCAAGAGGCTACAGACAAATGGGCATAATCTGTGTTCTCAATGATACTGAAACCATACAACAGATGTTACATAATTGGTGGCAATAACGGAAACGTGGCTTAAAAACGGTGAGGACTGGGCACTTAATATTCAAGGGTACAAGGTGTTCAGAAAAGATAGGGAAGGAAAAAAGGGAGGTGGGGTGGCAGTGCTGATTAAGGAAGACATTATAGTGTTGGAAAGGGAGCATGTTCTTGAGGGGACAAGGACAGAATCCATTTGGTTAGAGTTGAGGATCAAAAAGGATATGATCACGCTATTGGGGGTATTCTACAGGCCTCCAAATAGTGAGAGGGAGGTAGAGGAGCAAATCTGCAGGGAAATCACAGAGATATGCAAGAGCTATAGAGTAGTGATATTGGGGACTTTAATTACCCAAATATCGATTGGGATAATGCTAGGGTAAAGGGAAAGGAGGGGGAGGAATTTCTGAAATGTGTTCAGGAGAATTTCCTTGACCAGTATGTTCTTCGCCCAACTGGGAAGGAGGCATTGCTGGACCTGGTGCTGGGGAATGAGATGGGCCAGGTCGACCAAGTGTCTGTGGGAGAACACTTGGGTATGAGTGATCATCGTATCATAAGATTTAGATTAGCAATGGAGAGGAGCAAGGAACAATCTAGAGTGGAACTTCTAAACTGGAATAGGGCTAACTTCAATGGGATGTGAAAGGATCTAGCCAGGGTAAAATGGAACCAAAGACTGACAGGAAAAACTGTAACAGTACAATGGGTGATCTTTAAGGAGGAGATGTTCCAAGTACAGGTTCGGTACATTCCAACAAGAGGGAAGGGTAAGGGAACCAAAGCAAGGGCTCCTTGGATGACGAGGGAGATAGAGAAGATGATGAAACAAAGAAAGAGGGTGTATGATGAATGTCAGGTGAATTGTTCAAGGGAGAACCAGACCAAATACAATAAGTTGAGAGGGGATGTGAAGATGAAAATAAGATTGGCAAAGAGAGAATATGAGAGTAGAATGGCGGTTAACATAAAAGGGAACCCAAAAATCTTCTACCGGCATGTAAACCGTAAGCGGGTAGTAAGAGGCGGGGTGGGGCCTATTAGGGACAAAGAAGGTGATATACGATTAGAGGCGCAGGGCAAGGCTAGAATACTCAATGAGTACTTTGTATCGGTGTTTACTAAGGAGGTGGATGCTGACAAAATATTGGTAGAAGTGGAAAAGGTAGAAGCAATGGAAGGAATGAAAATTGATAGACAGGATGTACTAGAAAGGCTTAGAGTGGATAAGTCGCCTGGTCCAGATGGCTTGCATCCCAGGTTGCTAAGGGAATTGGGGGAGGAGATAGCGGAAGGGCTTACCATAATTTTCCAATCTTCCCTAGATGCGGGGGAGGTGCCTGAGGATTGGAAAGTGGCAAATGTGACACTGTGGCGGATCGCCACCTAAACGGGCATAATCCACTCTTCCGTCCGTGGACAAATATCCAGCACCTTCCCTTTAAGGCACCTTACCTTTAAGGCAGGAGTGGGCGGGGCCTCAGGGTTTGCCCAGAGAATTCTGGGAGCTTTTCTGTTCAGCCATTTTGTGCCATGCACTGATTAAAAAGTCTCTTGTTTAACACACATGGATTCAGCCTTAATTCGTGTTTCGCGGCAGCCTCAACATTGGTGACCCCGACGCTCAGAACGTATTCCGAGCACTGCAATGGCGGACACGAACGCAGTTTCCGTGAAACTGCCAGAGTTTTGGGAAAACCAGCCCGAAGCCTGGTTTCTCCAAGCTGAATCGCGCTTTCGGCTGCAACACATCACCACAGATGGGACGAAGTACGACTATCTCGTCACATCACTCGGTAGCGCCACAGTTTCGAAGGTTTGGACAACGCTGCAGAACCCACCAGAGGAAGGCAAGTACGCACATCTCAGGACAGAGCTCCTTAAAAAATTTACGGCCTCGGCATATCAGCGAAACTGCCACCTCCTCGACCTTCCAGGCCTCGGTGATGCCTCACCGTCAGACCTCCTCTCCCACACCAACAAGAGCCCACCCGGATCCCTCTTCCGCACGCTGTTCATCCGCCAGCTCCCTCTCAGTATCCGCCCAGCGATCGTGGCGTCCGGCCTCACGAACCTGGAAGCCCTGGCCGATGAGGCCGACAAGCTGCTGTCTGCTCACTCCAGCCGCGACGTCACTCCGGACCTGGCAGCCAATGCCTGGGCGCGCCCCTCACCGGCCAGCACGCGGCAACAAGGGCCTGCCACCAGGCCCACGGGGCCTTCACGCCCCACTAACCCGGGCCACTGTTACTACCACGCACGGTTCGGCGCCAGGGCACAACGGTGCACACCTCCCTGCTCTTTCAAGTCCGCCCCCGTACCAGCCTCCGCGATGGCCGTGGGCCACGCGGGCTCCCTGCTGTTCGTCACGGATGACAAAACCGGCCGCCGGTTCCTGTGCGACACTGGGGCTCAGCACAGCATCATCCCGGCCTCCTCCCTCGACATCCAAAAGGGCGAACGAGGACCGGCGCTGGCTGCTGCTAACGGCTCGGAAATCCGGACGTATGGCACCCGGACAGTCACCCTCGACCTCGCTGGTCACTGCTACCGATGGGAGTTCATCACTGCCAAGGTGCTCTCCCCCTTCATCGGCGCAGATTTCCTGTGCGCCCACGGCCTACTGGTAGACATCCCTTGTCACCGCCTCGTGGACATGAACACCATGTCCCCCATCCTGGGCGCCATGGCCCCCCGTCAACCCGCCGACATGGCGTCACAGTGCCACGCCCGGGCCACGGATGACTACTCGGCACTCCTGGCCGAATTCCCGGCCCTTACCAATCCGACCTTCTCTGCGGAGGCCGCCAAACATGGGGTGGAACACTTCATCCCCACCACAGGCCCCCCAGTGTACGCCCACGCCCGCAGGCTGGACCCGGCCAAACTGGAGATCGCGCGGACCGAGTTTGCCACCATGGAACAGCTCGGCATCATCCGCCTCTCCAACAGTCCCTGGGCCTCCCCACTCCACATCGCCCCCAAACCAGGCGGAGGTTGGCGCCCCTGCGGGGATTACCGCCGCCTCAATGACGCCACCACCCCTGATCGGTACCCCGTGCCGCACATTCAGGACTTCTCGGCTAGACTGGCCAGCCGCTCAGTCTTTTCCAAGGTCGACCTGGTGCGCGGCTACCACCAAGTCCCCGTACACCCCGCGGACGTCCCCAAGACGGCCGTAATCACCCCCTTCGGCCTATTCGAGTTCCTGCGGATGCCCTTCAGCCTCAAAAACGCGGCCCAGGCATTCCAACGGCTCATGGACTCGGTCCTTCGGGACCTGAAGTTCCTGTTCGTCTACCTGGACGACATCCTGGTAGCCAGTTCCTCCAAGCAGGAACACCTCGAACACCTTTGCATCCTGTTCGGGCGCCTCAGCGACCACGGGCTCATCCTCAGCCCAGCCAAATGCCAGTTTGGCCTGGACAAGATCGACTTCCTCGGCCACCACATCACCCATGCTGGGGCCATTCCCCTGCCCACCAAGGTGCAGGCCGTCCAACAATTTCCCCGCCCCACCACCATCAAAGGCCTCCAGGAGTTCCTCAGGATGGTGAATTTCTATAACCGCTTCATCCCCAAAGCGGCGTCCCTCATGAGGCCCCTGTATGAAGCCCTCCGGGGCAGGAGCGGCAAGATGGCGGTCGAATGGATGGCAGACGCGTCCACCGCCTTCGATTCCACCAAGACCGCGCTCGCCAACGCCACCCTGCTCGCGCACCCACGGCCCAATGCCAGGGTAGCGCTCACCACGGACGCCTCCGACCACGCGGTCGGCGCCGTGTATGAGCAGTGGGTCGACGGCGCCTGGCAACCACTTGCCTTCTTCAGCCGCCAACTACGCCCCCCAGAGGTCAAGTACAGCACCTTCGACCGCGAGCTCCTCGCGCTGTTCCTGGCGGTCCGCCATTTCCGGTTTTTGCTTGAGGGCCACCCCTTCACTGCGTTTGTCGACCACAAGCCCATGACATTCGCAATGGCAAAGACAACCGACCCCTGGTCCGCCAGGCAGCAGCGCCAGCTCGCGGCAGTGTCCGAGTTCACCACGGACATCCAACATGTCTCCGGCCGAGACAATGTGGTCGCCGACTGCCTCTCCCGCCCCGCCATCCACGCCGCACACCTAGCAGTCGACTACGCTCAACTCGCAACAGACCAGATCACCGACCCTGATCTGCTCTCCGCACCCACCAACCTACCAGGGCTACGCCTGGCCGACGTCGCCTGTGGCCTGACCGCAGTCACGGTCAAGTGCAACATATCCCTATGTCAACCTCGGCCCGTCGTCCCAGCGTCCTGGCGCCGCCGGGTATTCGACATTCTCCACAACCTCTCCCACCCTGGCGCCCGCGCATCCATCAAATTGGTAGCCAACCGCTTCGGCTGGCGCGGCCTTCGCAAGGATGTGCGTACTTGGGCCAACTCCTGCCTAGCCTGCCAACGGGCCAAGGTACAGCAACACACGAAAGCACCCCTCGAGGAGTTTACCGTCCCCTCGCGGAGATTCGACCACATCCACGTGGACATTGTTGGGCCCCTGCCGCCGTCGCAAGGCCACACGCACTTGCTGACCATCGTTGACCGCACCACACGCTGGCCTGAGGCAATTCCACTGACCTCTACCACCACCGCCGACATCGCCAGAGCCTTCGTCAGCACCTGGGTCGCACGGTTCGGCGTCCCCTCCGACATGACGTCGGACAGAGGTCCGCAATTTACCTCTGAACTCTGGACCGCCGTCGCACGCAATCTCGGGGTGACCATTCACCGCACCACAGCGTACCACCCCCAAGCCAACGGACTGTGTGAGCGGTTCCACAGATCCTTGAAGGCATCTCTTCGAGCCAGCCTCCAAGACGGCGCCTGGACCGACCGACTTCCGTGGGTCCTCCTCGGCCTGCGCACCGCGGTTAAAGAAGACCTCCACGCATCGGTAGCAGAGCTCATGTACGGTCAGCCGCTGCGCGTACCTGGCGAGTTCCTGCCCACCGCCACGACACCCTGGTCAGCCGACCAGCAACGCCACAACTTCGCCTCACCGGCGCTGCAGTTTGCCCTGGTGCCCATTGCCCAACACGGCGAATCCACCTCACACGTCCCACTAAGCCTGCACCAGGCACGGTTTGTTTTCGTCCGGCACGACGCCCACCGCGGACCCCTTCAACCCCCGTACGACGGGCCCTACAAGGTGCTACAGGCTGGGGACAAATTTTTCACCCTGCAAGTGGGCGACAGGACCGAAAAAGTGTTGGTTGACCGACTCAAGCCAGCACACTCGGAGCCCGGTGAGCAGGTCCCTGTAGCTCGTCCACCTCCACGCAGCCGACCTGCCCTCAAACCGGTTCACCTGGCTGCTCCACGTCCACCAGCATCCTACAAGAGCCACTCCGGCCGGCCCATCAGACCGCTGCACCGTCTCGTCCACACATCCTAAGCGGATTCTGGGGGGAGCTGTGTGGCGGATCGCCACCTAAACGGGCATAATCCACTCTTCCGTCCGTGGACAAATATCCAGCACCTTCCCTTTAAGGCACCTTACCTTTAAGGCAGGAGTGGGCGGGGACTCAGGGTTTGCCCAGAGAATTCTGGGAGCTTTTCTGTTCAGCCATTTTGTGCCATGCAGTGATTAAAAAGTCTCTTGTTTAACACACATGGATTCAGCCTTAATTTGTGTTTCGCGGCAGCCTCAACAACACCATTGTTCAAGAAAGGGTGTAAGGACAATCCTAGTAACTACAGGCCGGTCAGTTTAACATCAGTAGTGGGTAAAGTTTTAAAAACAATAATCAAGGAAAAAATTAACAGGCACTTGGAGAGGTTTAAGCTAATTAAGGAGAGCTAACACGGATTTGTAAAAGGCAGATCGTGTTTGACTAATCTAATTGAATTTTTTGGTGAAGTAACAGGGAGGATTGATGACGGGAATGCAATGGATGTTGTCTACATGGATTTTCGGAAGGCGTTTGACAAAGTACCACATAGAAGGCTGGTTAACAAAATTGAGGTTCATGGAATAGGTGGGTCAGTGGCAGCTTGGATAAGGAATTGATTTAAGGACAGAAAACAGCGAGTTGTGGTAAATGGCTGTTTTTCAGACTGGAGGATGGTAGACAGTGGTGTTCCCCAAGGGTCGTGCTGGGGCCACTGCTTTTTTTGATATATATAAATGACCTGGATATTGGAATACAGAGTAGAATTTCTAAATTTGCCAATGACACCAAACTTGGGGGTGTGGCAAACAGTGAGGATGATACGAATCGACTGCAACAGGACATGGAAAGGCTAGCAGAATGGACAGACAAGTGGCAGATGGAATTTAATAGAGAGAAGTGTGAGGTGATGCATTTTGGCAGAATGGCCCAGTTTTAAAGAGGATGCAGGAGTTAATGTGCATAGGTCCCTGAAGGTGGCGGGACATACTGAGAGAGTGGTTAGCAAAGCATATGGGATCTTGGGCTTCATAAATAGAGGTATTCAGTACAAAAGTAGAGAAGTTATGCTGAGCCTTTATAAAGCGCTGGTTAGGCCACAACTGGAGTATTGCGTCCAGTTCTGGTCACCACACTTTAGGAAGGATGTGAAGGCACTTGAGCGGGTGCAGAGAAGATTTACCAGAATGGTTCCAGGGATGGGGGATCTTAGCTACAAGGACAGGTTGGAGAAGCTGGATTTGTTTTCATTAGAGCAAAGGAGGTTGAGGGGAGATTTGATAGAGATGTATAAGATTATGACGGGTTTGGATAGGCTAAACGGGGAAGTGGCAGGAGAGCACCTTGCTGCACTTCAGGGGGGCCATGAGGACCCGTATCTGCACTGGCAGTCCTCCTCAAAAGGACGTCCATGAAGCTCTGGTCTCTCTGCTCAATCGCTGCCCATCGCTCCTCCAGCAATGTCATTCTATTCTGAACAGTCACCATGTTTTCCTGACTCTGGCGACTTATTTCCTCCATGGCTGTAGCCATCCTTTCCATGAAGGTTGCCATCCTATCCATGGTGGTGCATTTATGCGCTATTGCCTCCACCATGGCAGTGCTGATATTAGAGATGGGCTCCTCCATTCTCTCCACACTCACACTACCCTGGAGGCAAACCCTTCCAGACACCTGCACTTGTTCCTGTATTTCACAAACCACTCTTTTTCTGGCTGGCCCCAGAGGCACAGCGTCTGCATACAGCTCAGCAGAGCTAGGTGGGTGCTGCGACCTCTGCAGAGGACTCTCCACTGCTGTCACTGTCTCCACCATCTGCTGATGCTCACTTGTGCGCTGTGATAGACCAGGTGGTAACACGACTCTAACTCGCGATGGCCCCACCGAGGTGTGCGTTGCTGCGCTGGTTCTGGTTGTGCTGAGTCCTCGTGACGCTGGTCCCTTAGAGGCTTCAGGTTCCTCTGAGGAGATGTCCGGCTCTTCGACCTGGATCGTGGGGAGGGGGATGCTTGATGGTCCTGTGGGAGCGTGTGCCCGTCTCTCCATCACCCACTTCCAGGTCCTCGCCACCTCCAACAATCTCGTTTGCTGCCTCCTCAGCACTGGTCAATGTTGCAAGGGTGGGTGTTCCTCCTCCAGTCATTGCTCTCTCCCTCTTATTGTGGGCTATCTTTTCCTGCAAGGAGGGACACAAGCGGTGTTTAAGCCACAGTGATGGAGTGAGTATGAATAATCCCTACCATAGAAGCTTTGAGTGAGACGAAGATGGGGTAAGGTGCCAAGAAGAAGGTAGCTCCCTGTGCGTTGTTAGTTGTTGTCACTGCATGACAGTGAGAGCGAGTCTAAGGGGTGCATAGGCAGGATGCTGAAGTGATTCAGTGCAGAGACAGAAATGGATAGGAAAGGGTGCAAGGAAAGTAAGAGTAAGGTGGGATGTGAAGGAGGAGGCTTACGACGCAGAGTGCTGGTGATGAGAAGAGAAGGGAAGCAGAGTGAAGGCAAGTGAGATAGGATACTCACTTTTGATGTTCTCACAAGATCATTAAACCTTTTGCGGCACTGGATCCATGACCGTGCATAAATGGACCTTGCGCTCACCTCCTGAGCAAAGTGCAGCCAGGCTGCCTTGGTCTGCTGAGGAGGCTTCCTCCGGCCATCAGGAGGGAAGAGAATCTCCCTGTGCCCTCTGACAGCATCCACAAGAACTTGGAGGGACTCATCATTAAAACGAGGAGCTCCTTGCCTCTGGAAGAAGTCATAGCTTTGAAAAGAAGTGCAGGAAACCACAATGGAAAGGCTCAGGCTGGATGGCAGCTTTAAAAGCAGCTGCTATTATGACGTCATCAGAGGCGGCCAGCCGACCCGATCCCACTCATTGGACCGGCCAGCGCGCCGCAATGAAATTAACAAGGTACTTTAATAAAAATCGCAACTCTGCAGCTGATCCCACCGGAAGCGGCTCCCGAACCCGCCCACCATGCAACCCGACTCCAACCCGCCTCGGGAATTAAAATCGAGCTCTATGACTCCTTTCGGTAAAATTTAATGGAACCTTTGCTTTTAGAAATAAGCCAGATTTAAGAAGATTAGCAGCCCTGTATAGAAATGACAGTGAAGATACTGATCCAAGAAGTAAGGAACTTAAAATGTCTCCATTTGATCTCCAAAAGCATAATGCATTGTCAACAATTATTGTACGAATTTTCACCAACTAGTTAAAGTGCAGATGCTTCGCAAAATGTATATAAATTTACATCTATATGTATAATAGCTTCATAAAATATATACTTTTTATGAATCCAATTAAAAAACAGCAACATTTAAAAGAGCAAAATATATTTTTACATATATAAAACATCTAATCAATATATGATACACCTTAATATATAAAAATTATTACATGGGATATACAGCACAGAAACAGGCCATTCGGCCCAACCAGTCCATGCTGGCATATATGCTCCACTCGAGCCTCCTCCTGTCTTTCCTCATCTAACTATCAGCATAACCCTCTATTCCCTTCTCCCTCATATGCTTATCTAGCCTCCCCTTAAATGCACCTACACTATTCTCTTCAACCACTTCCTGTGGTAGCGAGTTCCACATTCTCACCACTCTCTGTGTAAAGAAGTTTCTTCTGAATTCCCTATTTGATTTCTTGCTGTCTATCTTATATTGATGGCCTCTAGTTTTGCTCTTCCCCACAAGTGGAAACACACCCTTTGTGTCTACTCTATCAAAACCTTTCATAATTTTAAAGACCTCTATTAGGTCAGCTGTCAAGAGGAAAGAGACCCAGCCTGTTCATCCTTTCCTGATAGCTATAACCTTGCATTTCTGGTATCATCCTTGTAAATCATTTTTGCACCCTCTCCAGTGCCTCTGTCTGCAGTGCCTGTCCACAATACCTTACGTCCTGTTGTCACATTTTTTAAACGCTTTTGTGTCAACTTTGCTATTATAAATTCCTGTCTATAATGGGAACTGCCTATAAACTGTAATTACACCTTCCCATCCGTGGTGGTGCTGTAGCATGTCAATTTTGCTCTTATGCTCCAACCAGTTCTTCTCTACTTCCCAAATTGCCAAAAGTTTTCCTATTTGATCTTGACTCCTCATGCGTCAGCCACAGGAAATTGACTTGTATATTACATAAATAATGTAAAACGTTTAAATTTATTTCCTATTGTTTTAAAGGATTCTCCTGCATCTGGATAATTTTAAAACATGTAAAAAATGTTATGCTATCAATGTTGGCAAGCTGTTATTCCATTCAGGGCTAGTATTTCCTCAAGTGCCTCCCACCCCCAAAAAACAATACTGTTATCCAGCCAGAAAATGAGGAAGTAATCAGAAATCTTGAACATTAATATAGGAAAATAAATCATGGGTTCATGCCAGTGAGGACTGACTTAAATACTATTCTGACCAGTGACTGAAACAGTATGATGCTGGAAGCCATCGAAATTGCTGAATTTGCCTGTAAAATCACTTGAGGAAATGCAAGCCCTGCATTGAATGATACCTTACCAACAACAACTAGATGAGAAAATTCCATAGTTGACACACCAAGACATCATTGAAGAGGTTTCAAAGAGCAGACTCCAGTGGAAAATTACCAAAAATAGGAAGTAGGGATCAAAGATCACTAAAAATCGTAGAATCATTGTCGTACCATTTAAGAATTGGGCATTATGTGGAAACAACGGAGAAAGAGAGCTTCAGTGTGTTGTAAAGAAGCTGGTGGATAATGTGAGGAAATAGGCCAAAGATCACTGAAGTTACATTAATAAATTTTAATAAGAGAACCAGGAGTGGCATTGTTCTAAAAAGGAATCCTAATAGGAAGTCCCAGTCAGCTCACTACTTTCATATGGTCATACAAAATTTTAACTTTGTTTTCCTTTCTTATACCTTCACCATCCCCTTTCCTCCAATCTTCTCCTTTCCCCATTTTATCTTTTTCAACCGTCTCTCTCCTATCCCTGTTCAGCTCCTCCCTTCCCCATCCTCTTCACCCACTCTATTTCTGTCCCTATCTGCATCTCCTCTTACCATCCTCCTCCTTCTCTATCATCCTTCCTTCTCCGATCCCCATTGCCCCCTCCTCTTCTCCATCTCCTCTTCTCCCTCACCCAGTCCAGCTCCTCCATCTTCCTCCTCTTCTCACCCCTTCTCTGCTCCCTTCCCTCTCCCCTCCCTCCCGCTTCTCTTCATACCCTTCTCTTTCTCTCCATACCCTTCTCTCCCCTTCCCCATACCCTGCTTCCCCTTTCTCCCGATGTTTCCTCTCCTTCTTCCCCCTTTCCCTTTTTATTATCCTCTTCTGCCGGCCCTTTATCGACCCCCCGGCAACCGCTTCCTCCCCCAACAGGCCTTGCCTGTCCCTGTCCCTGTCTGCACTAAGTAGCCAGCTGATATTCCTCCCGAGTAAACCTGGGGTGAGCTGTTATTATCCCAACCGGAAAGTCTCCCCGTTGTGTAAATGCACTATACCATACTTTGAACATGTTCTGGTCTTCAAACAATTTTATTTACATCAAGAAAAATTTACAAACCAACTCTATACGAGTTTACATTTTAAATTATCAATATACTAATGAGTATCTTTGCTAATTTTGAGACTAAAATACATTATAATAGATAGCTGTATTTTATCATGACTGGCATATTCCAGTATAGAGCGCTCATATGAATACTAATCAAACTTTTTAGAAATAAAAACTTGCATAGTGTGAACTATAGACCTCCACCAAACAACATCCAGGACAATTCCTGTCATCTCAAGGTTGATTTATTGGTTGGCTACTAAGTACACTGTGTTGCTGTAAGGAATATATAATGTGTCATATAACATTTAGTGATTGTAAAACTTGAGCGTCTCATTTAGCCTGGGAGAGTGCACAGTATGGCTTCTTCTAGGTTAATAGTCCAAACCAAGCATATTTTCATTCTCTACAATACACCATTCCTTGCCCCCTTAACATTCAATTGTCAGCATATTATCCAACTATTTCTCCCATCAGGTTGAGGCCTGGTCATTCCATGCCATTTCCAGGCTACTCATCAACCTAATAGTTAGTCTAGTTTTGCCACTCAGTTCTGAGTGCAAGCAGCTGGGTTTACAGGAATAATAGTCTCAGCCTGTTCATATGACTTTGGCAGCCTACTTCAAAAAATAAGTCACCAATATAAACTTGCAAAGTAGATGATTGAAGGCACTCTCCATTCACTCACTACTTCAGCACAGAGGTATATACTGGATAGTCACCATCTGTTTAACACACTTGGCATAATATAGAAATAGTTTAAAATTTTAAAATGTGCATACAAGCCATAAATTTGTGTTGCAGATCTCCTGAGGGCTTTGTACTGAATGCCCATGTCACTCCAGCTGCTTTTAAAACATCATCAGCCTTATCACTTAGGAAGTTTTAACATCTGCAGATTAATGTAATCCCCTTCAAATTACCCTCTAGAAATCTAACTAGGCCATATGCCCACAGTACCCCCAGATGTTTTCCAAAGATCGTGGAACAGGATGATTCTAATATGCGAGTACTGCTTCTCCTGAGAGAAAGATATTCCAACTTTTCTTCACATGAAAACAGCCTGTTGGAGACTTGCAATGCATTGCACATAATTCAGCCAGGAAAGATCTGCTCAGTTAGTGAATGCAGTGGATCCATCTTTGAGCAGCACTCTTAACACAATTAAAAAGCTGGATATTGGCTCAAGTCCTCAATGCCATCTAGGTTTTTTGAGGGACAGCAACACAAAAGTTTTCATGTGCAGTAATTTTTGAAACTATTGATATTTCTTTAGACAGTATGTAGGTTGAAAACTACTGTATTTCTCCTTTCAAATTGCAACCTAGATGTGGCAAAGAGGCTTGTGTGTCTCCATGGCTCAGAGAGCTATACTGGCATTGGCCTTACTACTAGTAGGGCCACCCATCCTAGGAAGGCCAAAGGTATAGAGCGAAGTCTTTCTAGGGAGTTGTTGCTCACCTACTAAATAATACCAATAGACCACCCCACATACAGTTCTTTAATTGAGGAATATATGGATGGTGAACCCACAGATCCTAGTTAAGATGGTGTTCAGTGCTGTACTCCATCAGGTGAAAAGTGCTCAGAGGTTCTCTTTCAACACTTACAGACTGCATTCTGGAGTTGGTCACTTGGCCTGCCTTGGATTGCCAAAACTAAATGATAAGAGGTTGGAAGTAGCTGAGCACACATCACTTTCACTTCAATCCATTGCTGTGCAGGTTTTTTTTAAACTTTTTAATCCTGTGACAATGACAGTCTCAGTTCCATGCAAGTTGCGCAGGATTCAGATGTTGAGTTACTGGTATGGGTCTCTGATTTGGAGTGTTGTAAACGATACGTCAGCTACTGATACATCAGTTAGCAGATGTCAGTGGTTTTTCTTTAATATTTTGTGAGCATTATAAGGATTTTCACAATCACTTAGGTAGCATTTGACACCAGAGAAAAGAACAATATTATTACTGGTATGTGACAATCTCCCCTAATAGTTTTATATTCCTCAGAAATTTTAAACTCTAGCTCTACTATAGATTTTGTGATAACTTACTTATCCCTGAATTGCATGTGGCTATAGTTATTCATACATGGCAGAATATTGACTACTGATATCACTTATAGGAAAAATAACATTTAACTCAATGTATTAGTCCAATCGCAGGGACTAGTTATTTCATTTTCCACACACGAGCAACAACATCGCAAAACCCTGCCTCCCATGTTAAAAAACAATAAACAGATTGGGAATGAGCCCAAGAACAACAAGTCGTGAAGCACATCACTCTGCCATTATCCAGCATGCTTGACTAACAGTGTGGTCATTTTATACCAATAGCCACAACTCCAATTAAAACTGGAACGAAGACAAAATGACTAATTAAGTATGTGGTCAACTGTTGGGCACTTTTCACACTGTGCTTGCACCATACAGTGATTTGCAGTTTATTTTCTGTGTGGATCACAATGTATCTACTGATTTCCCTATAGGTTAAGCTATATAATTAACATAAAATATTGATACATTTTTGCTACTGAACATAATAATCACATCAAACAGAGTTCTGTAAGACACATACTGATTACTGTATGTTTATCACAAATGAACACCACATTATTCATACCATTTCCTGAATGTTATTCACAGGGGATGAAACTGCTCACAGCAGGTGAGTCACAGATAGGAATACTAATAAGGAATTAATTTAAAATAAGTCTGCACAGGCTCCAACAGTTTTGCATTGCCGTCATAAGTGGAGAGATGAAGTGGCTATGGCATAAAAAAGTAAAGAATTTTTTAATGTATAACTACTATCACAATAATACCCAGAGTGCATATGCTAAAGCTTAGAGGTAAGGAGATATCCATAAATGTTATAATTTTAACCGAGTACTCTTTTGAGGGGGTAGTTAATGCTTCATCTCTACTTTTTTTATAGGCATAAAAAAAAATCAGTTGTCTTCATTTTTGTGATCAGTGTGCTTTGGGGAGGGAGTAAACAAGAGAGTATTCTTGCGAAAAAAGATGACAATTACAGTTGGCCCTTAAGAGACTGTGATTAGCAACATTTCCATATATTAGATAAATCAACATGTTTCCCATGTCAATGTATCTTCACAGTGGTAAAACCTTCCGCAAATGTTTCATAACAATTTTTCATAGTGAGATTTTACTGCAGTCAGCCAAGGCACCAATGCCATTAGAGCATGTAAACACTTTAATGTACACTTATCACTGAGCAGGTCATTTATTTTGGGCAACTTCAGGTCAACTTGTGTATGCAGTTCTGATGCACAATGAGGCTATGCCCACTTTAAAGTATGTGGCAACTTACTTGCGTTACAACAGACTTGCCTTTGACTGTAGTATTCAGTCATGCAACCATGCAAGCTGGCTGACACTGCATCACAATGCAAAGTCCTGCATTACCCCATACCAACCATGCAAAATGTTAGCATAACAGCATCACTCCAATTTCCTATTTAAATAACACCAATGCCAGGTTCACAGTGGCATGAAAACAGTTGCTTAAAAGAATATTTGCCATTTAAAATGTCTCACTGCACAGTGCCTTCCATCACATTAACTCTCATAATCTCCACCCTTTACTAACTGTAACTAGAATGCAAAATCATCCGAGAACTGCAGTAGCACTTCAGCAACCAAACAGTTATATATTTTTTAATTAATTTACACTTTTTTAAAAAAGTTCACAATGTAAGACATGGTCTTTGATTTCATACATTTTTCCTCGTCTACTTTATATCATGATCCATTGCTAACTTACCTGACGAAGGAGCGACAGCTCCGAAAGCTTGTAAAATTAAATAAATCTGTTGGACTATAACCTGGTGTTGTGCGACTTCTTACTTTATATCACACAGCATTAGAAGCTCACAGAAAATAATTTTACAAGATGTTATGTGAAAAAAGCTTTAAATGGAAAAGGCCACAGGAATTATAAAAAGTGCCAAGATTTTTAAATATATTTAACATATCAAAAAAAGATTAAAAGGAAAATGTTGGAAATCTGAAATAAAAACACAAAAAGCTGCATAACAGTTCTATCAACATTTAAAAGAAAAAGAAAAAGAAAACTTAACATTTTGGGATATGACCCTTTAACAGAACAAAACCGGTTCCCTTAGTTTCAAGAGAAACCATTAAACTGCTAAAGTTGATATTTATGATACTACAACCTTTTAGTTCCAAGCATAATAGTCCTCAGTTCTCTGCTACAAAAGTGTGCAAGACCACATCTTTCTTCAGACTTTAGGTATGAAATGACACCTTTAACATGTTGTAACAACAACATTTTGCATTTGTATAGCGCCTTTAACGTAGTAAAACGTCCCAAGGCGTTTCACAGGAGCCTATTATAAATTGATAATGTAAGTAAGGTACATTATAAGTTGATATGAAGTTGAAATACTTTAATACATATGTAGACGACATCTTTTGCTCATCATTATTTTGGTTCCAATGTTGGAGCACCTTCAAAGCTAATAACTGGGTTGCGGTGCTGCATCACATTTAAATGTTAATGTGAGGTGCAGCAGGGTGGTGGATTGCTGAGTGGAAGTTGGGAGCCTCCTCACCAGGGGCGGGAGGGTGAAAGTGCAGTGAACTTGAAGGGATAATCATCAGTGGGCTGTTCTTGCACACCAGCTACAGTTGGTGCACTGCTTGGGGAATCCTAAAAAGGGAGGGAAATGACAAAACTTAGAAAAATGAGAGCTATGTATCTCACGTAGGAGAGGAGGATTAGCAAGGTAAGTTCTTGAGTAGAAGCTAGCTGTAGCCTGAAGTAACAACTGGCAGCCTACAAAGTCTTTGATAGTTAGAAAGGGACAGTGCAAAAAATGAGACAGTTGCTTCATAGTTGTTAGAACTAAAGAGTCATTTCAACTACATTTTTAAAAATTTATATAAAATTGTCTTATTCTTCCTACCACTAAGTCACCACTGGAACTTTGTTTTTATTCAAAAACATCTTCTAAACTACCTGCTACTGATGTGCTCTATTTTTAAAATATGTTTGGATAGCCTCATACTGTATCCGCACTGGTAAGACCACCCCACACACAAAAATAAACAAATAAATGATTTGCATTAAAAAGATCTCAAAATGTATCTGCAGACAAACAGATGAGGAGAAATGGTTTTCTACAAAATAAACCATGTATCCATTTTTAGTTATGCTTCAGTTGTACAGAGCCTTACAACATAATTTCCCAAATTACAACAGTGACTCCACTTCAAAAAGTACTTCATTGGCTGTAAAGCGCTTTAAGACGTCCGGTGGTCGTGAAAGGCGCTATATAAATGCAAGTCTTTCTTTTTTTAGCCTTGGCCGGACCCCCCATCAAGAGCACTGTGTTCAGTTTTGGGCACCTCAGGAAAGTTATATTGGCCTTGGAAGGGGTACAACACAGAATCACCAGAATGATACCAGGGCTAAAAGGGTTAAATTATTAGGACAGGATGCATAAACTTGGCTTGCATTTCCTTGAGTATACAAGATTGAGGGGTTATCTTATCGAGGTGTTTATAATGTTAAAAGGATTCGGTAGGGTAGATAATGGGAATGGGAATCGGGGGGGGAAAACGCTCCACTGGCTGGAGTCATACCTAGCACAAAGGAAGATGGTAGTGGTGGTTGAAGATCAGTCATCACAGCCCCAGGACATCGCTGCAGGAGTTCCTCAGGGCAGTGTCCTAGGCCCAACCATTTTCAGCTGCTTCATCAATGACCTGCCCTCCAACATAAGGTCAGAAATGGGGATGACTGTACAGTGTTCAGCGCCATTCACAACTCCTCAGATAATGAAGCAGTCCTTGCCCGCATGCAACAAAACCTGGACGACGTTCAGGCTTGGGCTGATAAGTGGCAGGTAACATTCGCGCCACAGAAGTGCCAGGCCATAACTCTCTCCAACAAGCGAGAGTCTAACCACCTCCCCTTGACATTCAGCGGTATTACCATCGCCAAATCCCCCACCATCAACATCCTGGGGGTCACCATTGACCAGAAACTTAACTGGACCAGCCACATAAATACTGTGGCAACAAGAGCAGGTCAGAGGCTAGGTATTCTGTGGCGAGTGTCTCACCTCCTGATTCCCCAAAGCCTTTCCACCATCTACAAGGCACAAGTAAGGAGTGTGATGGAATACTCTCCACTTGCCTGGATGAGTGCAGCTCCAACAACACTCAAGAAACTCGACACCATCCAGGACAAAGCAGCCCATTTGATTGGCACCCCATCCACCACCTTAAACATTCACTCCCTCCACCACCGGCGTCCCGTGGCTGCAGTGTGTACTATTTACAAGATGCACTGCAGCAACTCGCCAAGGCTTCTTCGGCAGCACCTCCCAAACCTGCGACCTCTTCCACCTAGAAGAACAAGGGCAGGAGGCGCATGACAACACCACCATCTCCAAGTTCCCCTCCAAGTCACACACCATCCTGACTTAGAAGTATATCGCCGATCCTTCATTGTCGCTGGGTCAAAATCCTGGAACTTCCTCTCTAACAGCACTGTGGGAGTACCTTCACCACACGGACTGCAGCGGTTCAAGAAGGCAGCTCACCACCACCTTCTCAAGGGCAATTAGGGATGGGCAATAAATGCTGGCTATGCCAGTGACACCCACATCCCATAAACAAATAAAAAAAATCTATTTTGTTTGGTGGGGAAATAACCTTAAAATTAGAGCTAGGTCATTCAAGGGTAAAATAAAGAAGCACTTCTTCACACAAAGGGTAGTGGAAATCTGGAACTCTCTTCCCCAAAAGGCTGTGGAAACTGGGTCAATTGAAGCTTTCAAGGTTGAGATCGATAGATTTTGTTAGGTAAGGGTATTAAGGGATTTGTGACCAAGGCGGGTAAATGGAGTTAAGGTACAGATCAGTCATGATCTAATTGAATGGCAGAACAGGCTCGAGGGGTTGGAGCTCACCACATGGGAAAAAGAGAAAGAAAATGAAATGTGAATAAAAAAATATTTTCCCATTACTTTTAGTTATGTAAAATTGAAACAGCAAATTAAAAATCAAAAAATACAACAGATTAAAATTGAAAAGATGAAAATAGGCTGGAAGGATAGGAGAAAATCTAAGAAAGCTGGAACTGTGACAATTACACATCATTCATTGTTTTAGCACCTGTTATTGTAGAACAAAACTAAAATTCAAATGCTGTTAGAAAGGCACAGTAAGTATAGAATTGTTGCAATGGTTGGGTAATAATGATAGTATTTCTCAAGGCAACAAACTTGGCTCCTCTACTGTTTCTGATAATGGACACGGTCTGAAATGTGTTCCACAATAGCAACCTTTGAGCATACACTACTTAAGTAGAATACAGACCAACCTGAAGTTTGCAGAGAACAAATGTCATTGAAATCAGCCATGTAAAAGACAAATCACGTTAATTTTAGATGAGGGCAGCCTCTCTCCTTATGTTGGAAGGGGAAGAGGGATGAAATACATCAATAATATTCATCATAAATCATCTCTATAAAGTAATCTTAGAATTTTTAAAGTAAAAAGCCCAGGTTTCTTATTCATGTACCCACCAGAATTCCCATCCATGACAGATCTGAGATCTAACCAGTTCCACATCTTAAGAATCTGCGATATATATTTTTAAATTAATTTTTAACTAGTCCAATGCTTTGTTGTTTTCTAAAATGCATTTCCAGCAATTTCCATGGGGAAGCTATTGTCCCTGTAGCTTGATATGCAGTCAGGGATGAGAAATGCCATATGCCTGGCTAGAATATAGATGCTGCTTCAAAGAGAGTTGTCTGACCTCTTTATGTGGAGTGCTTAACAAGAGCAGGGAAACACAGTTAATCCAGGTAATAGAAGTGGTTAGTTTTGATGACCATTCTAACAATTGCTTATACTCTCATCTTTTCAATGTTTTTAATTATATTAATTCACAGGTTGTGGGCGTCGCTGGCAAGGTCGGCATTTATTGCTCATCCCTAGTTGCCCTCGAGAAGGTGGTGGTGAGCTGCCTTCTTGAACCTCTGCAGTCCATGTGGTGAATTAACTCCCACAGTGCTGTAGGTAGGGATTTTGACCCAGCGTCAATGAAGGAACGGCGACATATGTCCAAGTCAGGATAGTGTGTGACTTGCTGTTCAACATGGTGCACTGGTTTAATTAGCTGAGGGCAGTAGGTTTTAATCAGCAGGTTCCCTTGCCCATGTTTGACCTGGAGCCATATTTCATGGGGTCCAGTGTACTTCCAAGGCCAGCCCCACCCCCACCATATACCACTAAGCACCTGTCCTGCAAGTGGAACAGGATATACCCAGGGATGGTGATGGAGGATTCTGGGATGTTAGCTGATAGATATGATTCTGTGAGGCTGATGCTTGACTGGTCCGTCAGGACAGCTATGCCAACTTTGGCACCAGTCACCAGCGAGGAGGACCTTGCAGGATCAGCTGAGTTCAGTGCGCCTTTGTTGTGTTCTGATTCGATGCCTAGGTCGTAGCCAAGTGGTCTATCCGGTTTTATTCCTGTTTTCCTTTCCAGCGGTTTGATACGCTTCAGAGAGCAGTTAAGAGTCAACTACTTTGGTGTGGGACTAGAGCCACATATCAGCCACATTAGGTAAGAACAGCAGGTTTCCTTCTCTAAAGGACATTTGTGAACCAGTTGGGTCTTTAGGACAATCCAACATAGTAACTTTTTACTGGAGCTTTTTAATTTCCAGATTTATTTTTTTCTTTAAAACTGAATTCAAATTCTCAAACTGCTGATGATACAAGCTATCCAGGAAAGTAAGCTGAAAGGAGGATGCAAAGAGGCTGTAATGGGATATAGAGCGGTTAAGTAATTGGGCAAGAAGGTGACAGATGGAATATAATGTGGGGAACTGTGAAATTATCCACTTTGGTAGAAGAATGGAAAAGCAGAAAGCTTTTGAAAAGGCGAGAGGCTAGTAAATGTTGGTATTCAGAGGGATTTGTACATGAATCACAGAAAGTTAACATGTAGGTACAGCAAGCAATTAGGAAAGCAAATGGTATGTTATACTTCAACCCCCTTGCAATAAAGGCTAAGAGTAAGGAAGTCTTGCTGCAATCATAGAGGGCTTTGGTGAGACCACACCTGGAGTAATGTGTACAGTTGCTGCTATTTCTTATGTTCTAAAACATTTGAAAAATAAGTCTATAAAATGTCCAAGAGCTCCTTACGTTACTGGATTGGGTTGGTGTTATACTGTACTAGGTGTAAACTCAAACTGCTGCAAGGTGGTGTCATGGTTAGGGTTTCATATCTCCCAGCATTAGTGCAGTGGCGAGGGAGATCAGGAAGGATATACTTGCCTTAGAAAGGGTGTAACAAAGGTTCACTAGATTTATTCCTGGGATGAGAGGGCTGTCCTAGGAGGAGAGATTATTTCTGGAGTCAGAAGAATGGGAGATGATCTCATGGAAATGTATAAAATTCTTAGAGGGCTTGACAGGGTAGCTGCCGAGAGGCTGTTTTCCCTGGCTGGAGAGTCTAGAACTAGAGGGCATAGTCTTAGGATAAGGGGTCGGCCATTTAAGACTGAGATGAGGAGAAACTTCTTCACTCAAAGGGTTTTGAATCTTTGGAATTCTCTACCCCATAGGGCGGTGGATGCTCAGTCGATGAATATATTCAAGACTGAGATCAATAGATTTTTGGGCACTAAGGGAATCAGGCAGGAAAGCGGAGTTGATGCAGAAGTTCAGCCATGATCTTATTGAATGGCGGAGCAGGCTCGATGGGCCGTATGGCCTACTCCTGCTCCTGTTTCTTAAGTTCTAAAAACATTGAAAAGTAAGTCTATAAAATGTCCAAGAGTTCTTTATGTTACTGGATTGGGTTGGTGTTATACTGCACTAGGTGTAAATTCAAACTGCTGCAAAGTGGTGTCATGGTTAGGGTTTCATAGCTCCCAGCATTAGTGCAGTGGAGAGGGAGATCAGGACAAGAGTTATATTGCTATATTTTGCATTGACATGTATCCAAACTATTTCACACAGATGTGGAAGTGACACCATAACTGCACCTTTGTGTGTTGTGATTGCAGCATGATTCATTAATCTGATGCATTATAATAGAATTATTGTAGTTAAATCCTTAACTTGCAATAAAAACCCTCAAAGAAATGTGTGGGTAGCTCCCTTGAGCCAGATGCATTTAGAAGTGTTATTAAAAGCAAAACCTAAAAGAATATTTGGTGAGAAAATAATCTGTTTGTGTAAACAAGTACAACACCAACAGTAAAGGATGACTGGGTTCAATGCCAGTAAGTTTTATTTGTATTGTAAGCAATGAACCAACAAATCCATTTACTGACTTACTTTTTCATAGTTGTGTGAAATACAGTACAAGTTTTGTACCCTATTTGCTGGTAGGACACTTTGATTTCAACACATGCACCACTACAGTTACACCTTCATGTTAATTAGCTATTTGCAATAAGCAAGCACATAATTATTCACATTAATGTAAAATACAATTCACATTTGTCTCTAAAGTGACATTAGTACATCACGTTCTTGTACGCTTGTGTGGAAAGATTTCCCAAAAATAAATGAGTGTAGGCCTGGTTTTAATTTCTCAGCCATAGCCATGATAATGCTCAAGTCACCTTCCACTGTAAGGTCAAGGTCAGTCTTCAGATTGCGTAAGGATTTGAAAGGCTTCTTTCCCTTCTGGCTAAAGAAAAGAAATAAACACAACAAAACACAGTTAGCATTATAATGAACAGAATCAGAATTTTATAGCATAGGAGGTGGCCATTCAGTTCATCATGCCTGTACCAGCTCTTAAAGCTATCCATTCAGTCACATTTCCCTGCCCTTTCCCCACACCTTTAAATGTATATTTTGCAAATATTTTTCTAGTTCCTATTTATAAGTTATTATGCATTATGCCTCCACTAATGTTTCTGGTAACAACCCACTTTTTTTTAAAAAAGCTTCTCTTTTTTGGTGACTGTAAATTTATAACCTCTAGTCACCAACCAGTGAAAACAGTTTTTCCATATTTACCTTATCAAAACCCCTCATAATTTTGAGCACCTCTAACAGATCTCTTGATCCCTGCTCTAGTGAAACAAATTCTAGCTGTGGTCTAACCAATGAATTGCATAGGTTTAGCAATATCTCTTTTCTTTTGCACTGTGTGCCCCTATTTATAAAACCTGTATTACCATAGTGGCTTTATCAACTTATCCTCCAGCTTTTAAAGATTTGAATGTCTGAATTCGTCAGTATCTCTGCTCTTTTCCTCCTTTTAAAGTTTTACGATTTGGCATATATTTCCTCTCTTTATTCCCCCTCATAAAATATATTATAACATCTTTGGAGGGTGAGATGAGAGCTGTATGTACATGGTCTCATCATTTGTTTATTCTGCTTCTACAGCAACTTAAGATATATCTCACCTATGATTAAATGTGTTACTTACCTTCATCAAGGGCGGTCTTAAGGATGTAATACCCAAATACTCCCACCCACTTTAAAAACAAATGACTGCCTGCACACTTAAGGTACCAAAAAGAATACCCAATGGTATGATTTTAAATTCTTGACTTAAAAGGGGAAAACCGAACTTCAATTGCACATGACAACTTTCTTGATAATACTCAACAATATTTTAATCAGTATGCAGTCACTACATCCAAAGAAAAGGAAGGATTATATTATGGTAATAACTTGATGTACTTCTAATATCTCCATCAGATGAGAGTGAAAATAGGTTTGAATATCTAATTCCTCAAATATAGAAAATTCTAGTAAAACACCACTAAGCTAAGGATGATTCAAAGTAGTGATTTAGAAGGATAACCCCAGGTACATCAATACTTATCTGTAAACATGTACTTTTACTGATTGAAGATTTGATTTTTGGCAATGGTTGCTGAATGGGGACACCTGCTGGAGATAACTGCTGCACAATACAATTGCAGTAACATTTTAAGCAATGACAGACATGAACAATACTTTAACTGTGGACAGTTACAATCGGCTAGAGTTTAAAATATAATCAATCAATTAGTAGTCACAGTGATAAAACCACCAGTCATCATGATTACTTATGGAGCCAAAAAAATTCAACTGAAGCATTTTAAATTTAGAACATAGGAAATTGCAAGCCCATCTGGCTGGTCCCAAAAACAAATACCCCTGAATGACCAATTCACTCAAATATACCATTTTCCATTAACATTTTCCACAATATCGGCTTCCTTGATTAAAGAATGCAAATGCAGAATATTTACCAGTAGGGAAGATATTTAACTATTATTTATGCAGTTGACAATTTTGAATGCATGACTAAGTACTGAAAGCTTTCATGAAGGATCCTTATATTTCTGTAGCTATGGTGTTATAACAGCATTTAACTCATTCACAAATTTTTCACAGAACACATATACTGGTAACTCCAAAGTACTTGCTTCAATTGATGCAGTAGATCTTGTGTATACTCTTATTTCTCAGAGCTGGACTTTTGATCAAATAGTCTTTGAATTTACTTTTTAAAAAGGTGTTAATTCCAGTTCAGTTATAGGAAACTAACTGTCTCAGGATTGCAGTATTTTAGTGAAGTATACAATTGCTTTCAGATCAGAGTTAAAATGCAGAGAAGTGGAGAACAAGTTCAGCTGTAGTTCATGAAACAGTCTTAAGCTTTTAAACTTATTGAGAATGCATGTAATCAATTTCAGATTTTGAACTTACTGCTTTCTCCATATTATCAAATTATCATTAGTAATGCTCAATGGGCTGGCAAATGATATAAAGCAATAATGTAGCAAACAAGATTAGAAGAGAGGGACTGGATTTGCATTTAAAATATCTCAGCATCAGAGGAGTTACAAAGAAAAATGTTCAGATATGTTGATGTATTTCTATAATCCTGTGGGTACTGCAATTTTAAAATAACATTGAAAACAGAAAATAAATCTTGCATACGTTTCATCCTCTATGTATTTTATCACTGTTTGGGCTTTTCTGTGAAGGACGAGGAGAAACTGTGCTAGGAAAATGCTCCTGAGGGACAAACCAGACTTGAGCTGAAAAATCTGAAAGAGAAAAGTTTTTCATTCATAATTTTACTGAACTGGTTTTAAAATTTACATCAAAGCAACAGACATACATGAAGACTTTGAAAATGCTATTTTGACAAATGCCACAAACTACACCACAATTCTAGACAAAACACTGTACCAATGTTTCCATTACCAAACGTGAGAACAAATTATCCACAAAAATATCAAGAAACAACTATGCCAAGCTATCAGTGAACATTGCTCACAACTGGTATCTTATTTCTAATATCCCATACCTGATCTAAAAATGACTTCACCAATGTGTCGCGATGCATCACATCCTGGAAGATATTCCTGAGAGAGTTTAGAGAAATGCAATTAAAAAATATATAAATAAGTTAGAGAAACAAAGTTATAGAAATAGTAGAAATAACTTAGTTAAAAAAGCAACTTGGTGGTACAATGGATTACATTATTGACCTTTCACTTCCGAGACCAGAGTTTGAATCTAACCTGAACTGATGGGACAAAATTCATTGAAGTTGCAGTATTCCACAACTATACCACTTAAGAAAAACAGTCTGAGAAACCCCAAACTTAAATTTGATTTAGTAATGTAAAGTTTCTTGAATTTGTTGACAGATATAGTCAATCAACCAGAAGAGCATGAGGTAGTGAATAGACCATCATAATAGAGCCCATCATCCTAGCCAGATCCATATGGATGGCTGACTGCTCTATAGTATATTGCAATACTCCTATATTTATACCACTCCTGTGTAAATACTGTGCAGTGAGAACTGTAGAAATGTGTGATGTTAAGTAGAATGGGTCATAGATTCGCTGGCCAGGAACACTTGGGGATAGTATGACATAGCTTCTTGCACCTCATTACTTGGAGGGGGAAAATTAATTATTTTCCAAGTTAGAATTATTTGGAGAAGTATTTAGTAATACATATTAAAAGGATTGTGTGGAGAAGTAACAAGCTTTGATCCAGGGTAATACAGCAGAGTTCTAAGGTGGAGATTTAAGCCCGCAATTCTACACACATGTTCCTGTATTGACCTTTACTATAAGTAGGAGACAGTAAGCAGAGGCTGGACTGCTTTTAAGAATCTTAAGTAGCCAGCTAAACAGCAGTATTGGCACAGAGCTGTGAGCAGGTTGTCAAAGAATTCCTCTTAGCCAAGGAATGATATATCTGAAATATTTTATTTTAGCTTTATACCAAAAAAGGAGCATTAATGACAGGATTCCATCTTTAAAGATCTTCTACGAATTTAGCTTTGACCATCATCATTTTTTTTAAAAAGCCGCAGCATAAAAACCGTTCCTAACTAGGCAAATCTCCACTATAGATTTCATTCACATTTTACAATATAGAAAATAGAAAAAAATCAGGGTTTGTCATCAGAGGTTGTGGGTTATCAATATAGTCAGGTTGATGTGAAGGGAGTTCTGCAATGTGTCTGAACTGTCTGGACAGAACAACCTTGGTCTTAGTTCCAGGGGTTGGTTAGAGTCATGAGAATACAACCCAATGACTGGGACTCAGACCAAAGTTGTAAATGTGATCATGCAACATTTGAAAATTGGCTTAGTAAGGTACTGAAGGAGCATTCTTCACCCAGATTTGACTAAAAGTGCAAAATGAACAGAAAAGAAATAGCTGGCTATAGTTTTTGACTTCTGAACTGTACAGTATCAACAAAACCACACATGCAACTCTCAGTACTTGTATATAAACTACAATGTACTGATATTTCTAAGTTATGACCATTTCAAAATTATTGGCACACTTTCTGTCTCAAGGTGTCCAGATAAGAGTCTACTGTACCCGACTTGGTGCCTGATCTTGTCAGTCAATGATGAGAAAAAAATATTCTCTATTTTCCCTCACCATGAAGACCACACAAAGAAAGTAAAGAAAATGTAAAAGTTATAGTATCAGCAAAAATGCACAGCCCACTCAAAGCAAAACATTTTAAAAAGTGACAATCTTGCTTCACCTGCATTACTTCAAAAAAGGTATTTGATCTAGTAAGGCGACATAAAGGCAAGATTGAAGGGTGAAGATAAATTTCTCCTTTGATAACTATGTTAATGATGATTACAATTTGCATTTTGCCCCTTCCCCCTAAAATATCAAGTTGTATTTCAAAATGTTTACAAAAATGTTACAGATCTCAGGTTATTATTTAGAAAACTCAATTGTTATATATACTGGTAGAAAATACAATTTTTATTTGTAATATATAACATAAAAGCAAACACCTAGCTTTGCAAAGTGTACTCATCAAAGAATGGATTCCAATCCAATGTCTCAGCCCCATAGGCAGTATGTCTACAAGCTTATATACTCCACACAAGTGAACATAGTGATAATAACCTTCTGTAAAAAGAATGAATTGTTTTCAAATACATACAGATTAGGGGTAAAACTTTCATCCATATGAATTACAGTATCAGGAATCATATCTTCTTCTGATGCAGTCTTTTGAAGTGCGAAAAGTTCCACGCTCATGTAACTCTGCTGGTTATAGATGTGTTCATGGCACGGGGCCATCTGCTTCACTGTATTAACATCAACATCAATGTGTGTGGTTGGGTATGGAGCATACATAATCTGACGGAAAGGCAGCACAAAGCTACCAGTAGCATCCTGAGAAAGTGAAAGTTCACATTTGTTGTAATCAGAAGCATCAATTTTAAGTAATTGCTTTCAGCAATGATTGAAGGTACATTTTGGATTTACCGAGCTTTAACACTTCACAACTCCATATTTTCTTTTTGTCAATACTGCAAACCAAGTTATTATATTGGAAAATATCTTGAAAATTGCAAAAGGTTCAGTTTGTAGCTCCTATTGTTATTTTTATGCAATGTTCTTATTTGAAGATATGAACAAACCACCCTATCTGGTTTTAACCAGCAGACAGGGTTAAGAAGAAAAATGAGTCTGTAAGTATCTATGTTTTCAAACTGGGGCCCTGACTCAAGGGTGTCAAAATCATCAGGTTCTGTCTGTCAGATTTCTGTTGTTTTTCCTCTATTTACTCACTCTCAATCTACTTGTATTGCTGTTAAACGATTTTTGCAATGATAGTGCGGTTAACCCTTTAAGTAGCTAGAACTATCTTTCACAAGTTAGGACAAGGGGTACCCAGACAAATGTTAATATTTGCAAGAGGCTCTCCCACAAAACCATTGGTATGCAGATTATATATTGTTCCATCTGCTGAATAGTGCACAATTACTTATTTACAGGATATATTCTGGGTAATTTCCATTATTGGCCATTAATAAATCTATTTACATGTTTAGTGATGTCTGACCCTCACTTTTAGTCTGTCAGTCACAGTAAATTACAGTAAGATCAAAGGAACTGCAAGATAACTGATATCTCTCAGTTTTATTCAGAGAAACATTCAAGATAAGCAATTTTGCAATGCACTCTATAAAACAGGCCATACTTTGACAACTGCTATTGTGATCACTATACAAATAGTTCAGCTGTTCATTCAGAGGTTACTGTGTACATTCACACAAGATTGAAATGAATCAATTCTTCCAAGATTAAAACCGAGTGTACCTATCTGGAGTTGAAAATGAGGATGCACAAGAGCTAGTTATCAACAATGACTACTGCTTGGAGGTTTTTATTCATAAGGATACAAAAAATACATCATCCAACATGCTGTCTTTTGAAACTTACACAATTTATGAAGCAGTCTCTTTTCTATGAGACTCAACTCCTGCTCCTCTGACCCCCATTCCAAATTAGCTCCTTACCACTCAACTACTCGATGAGGAGGAGATTCCTTCTCCTTTGGGCTTAGAAATTATCAAGTACTGTATTTAATCAGTGGAAAGAGGATTGGGGGGGGGGGGGTGGGGGGTGGGGGGGGAGAGAAAATGTGTCTGTAAACAATTTATCCCAAATTGTAGGAAGTTTAATTAAGGTAAGAACACACAGAATAACACATATCCATTTCCTGTCCCCATTGGAGAATAAGCATTCCATTATAACCCCTTACCAGTATAATGCTACGGATACAAAGTACAAGACTATATGCTACATAGATTTATGTGGGAAAAAAGCAAGTTATTTTCATTATAGTTTCAAGGCCTTGCAAATCTAAGATAGAGCATTGACACAAAGTTCATGCAGTAACAGTTCATTGAGCAGTAAAGCACAAGTTCTCCCAACAATCTCAGGAGAGCTCTTAAAGAAGGGAAAAAAACTGAGGACAAGTCAACACAAAATTGTGCGGAACAGGTCTGCCTGTCCTATGGGCCGGAGGATGGTCTTTGGCAATAAAAGGAAGGAGATAAAAGAATGTAATGGGGGAAAAGAAAGTAACTTAAAAAATGCAGGAAAGAGAAGAGAAGAAATACATTTTGGTATTTTGTATGTATGTAATCTTACCTTTAAAAGACCCTGAACAAAGAGACCCGAATCATATTTGAAAGAATCACTGGCATTAGCAAGTCGTGAGCATTTTCGTTCAGTTGGAGTCAAGAAAAGGCACAGAGTGCGAACCATCTGTCAATGTACAGAAATATTTAACAGAGCATATAGTAAATAAGTTATGCACAAGGCAACCTGTCAAAACATAAAGGTACAGAAATATACTGATGGGCCGGATTTTGCTGTAGAAATAAGTGAGGCTAACAGTGCTCACTGTTATTAACGTGTAAATCGGACAGCAACTTCCAGTGACCGCACATGTGCGGTTAAACGCGGAAATCAGGAATTTGCTGTCCGAGTTGCCCTGTTCCTCCAGAAGCTTCACTGTAACAATATCTCGCCGAGAAACTCGGTATTGCAATACATGGAAGGGCGTGAAGTTGCTGTACTTACATGATACCCACTAAACTTGCCAGAAAAAGTTAGGGCTTGTCCATTCCAGTGTAAATACATTTTTAATGGCATGATAAGTCTTAATTACTGCCAAACAACCTCTCTGGCACTGAAAATTAACTTTTACAAGTATGGAGTCTCATTCATTCAGATTTTAATTATTGTTGGAGATTTTTTTTTAATGTAATTTTTTAAAAACTTTTTCTTTGTCTCTTATCTCTTGCTCTATCAATCCCATTTTTCTTTCCCTCTCTTTATTTTGATTTCTGTACCTGATTTGACATTGAATTAAATATTCTAACTTAC
Organism: Squalus acanthias; assembly: GCA_030390025.1. Taxonomy (NCBI): domain Eukaryota; kingdom Metazoa; phylum Chordata; class Chondrichthyes; order Squaliformes; family Squalidae; genus Squalus; species Squalus acanthias. Next base: position 132,573,131 of record CM059425.1, on the reverse strand, counting down.
ACTTCCTGGTTCAGACTCTGCATGGCTCAGTAAGGATTCTTCAATCTGATTGGTTAAGTAGATACACAGTTGCTTACCCTGTTCACACAGGTCCCAGATCCCCTGCAGAGGGCACTGTGCCAAAATGGCTTTCCAATCACAGCAAGTTACAGTGTAAAATCCCATAGAAAGTCTGTGGGCAAGTATAAGTGTAATGAACGGCTGGAACCGTTCGTTCACTGCTGAGAGCAAAATCCGGCCAATACCGTACTAGAATTATACATTGTGAAATAATAGTTTCCTTTGTTATTACATATATTGTTCTGCAGTCTTCCTACTATACAAAACTACTCATTGTGCTTTCTAGCTCTGTGAAATTTCTACTTCTGTAGTATTAAACGCTGGCTAACATAAAACCAATAAATGGGATTAAAAGAAAGCTCTTCCCATTTTCTTGTTCTTATAGGGTGTAAAACACTTAAACATAGAAACATAGAAGATAGGAGCAGGAGTAGGCCATTCGGCCTCTCGAGCCTGTTCCGCCATTTAATGCGATCATGGCTGATCATCCAAATTCAGTACCCTGTCCCTGCTTTCTCCCCATATCCCTTTAGCCTTAAGAAATATATCTAACTCCTTCTTGAATATATTTAATGAATTGGCCTCAACTGCCTTGTGTGGTAGAGAATTCCACAGGTTCACCACTCTCTGGGCGAAGAAATTCCTCCTCATCTCAGTCCTAAATGGCTTACCCCTTATCCTTAGACTGTGACCCCTGGTTCTGGACTCCCCCGCCATCGGGAACATCCTTCCTGCATCTAGTCTGTCTAGTCCTGTTAGAATTTTATAAGTTTCAATGAGATCCCCTCTCATTCTTCTAAACTCTAGCGAGTATAAGCCTAATCGACCCAATCTCTCCTCATATGTCATTCCTGCCATCCCAGGTATCAGTCTGGTGAATCTTCGCTGCACACTCTCCATGGCAAGAACATCCTTCCTCAGATAAGGTGACCAAAACTGCACACAATACTCAAGGTGTGGTCTCACCAAGGCCCTGTACAACTGAAGCAAAACATCCTTGCTCCTGTACTCGAATCCTCTCGCTATGAAGGCCAACATACCATTTGCCTTCTTAACCACCTGCTGCACTTGCATGCTTACCTTCAGCGACTGGTGCACAAGGACACCCAGGTCTCGTTGCACTTCCCCTTTTCCCAATCTATTGCCGTTCAGATAATAATCTGTCTTCCTGTTTTTGCCACCGAAGTGGATAACCTCGCATTTATCCACATTATACTGCATTTGCCATGCATCTGCCCAATCACCCAACCTGTCCAAATCATACTGGAGTTTCTCTGCATCCTCCTCACAGCACACACGCCCACCCAGCTTTGTGTCGTCTGCAAACTTGGCGATATTACATCTAGTTCCCTCGTCTAGATCATTTATATATATAGTGAATAGCTGGGGTCCTAGCACCGATCCCTGCGGTACCCCACTAGTCACTGCCTGCCACTCGGAAAAAGACCCGTTTATTCCAACTCTTTGCTTCCTATCTGCCAACCAGTTCTCTATCCAAGACAGTACCTTACCCCCAATCCCGTGTGCTTTAACTTTGCACGCTAATCTCTTATGCAGGACCTTATCGAAAGCCTTCTGAAAGTCCAAATACACCACATCCACTGGTTCTCCCTTATCTATTCTACTTGAAATAAGAATTCAATGCAACATATCATTTATACAAAAAAGTTTACACCAGAACATTATTAAATGAAATCAGTGTTATACACGCATTTACTGCAGTAAACTATTATTCAGAGGGTTACAGATGTAACAGTATTGTGCTATAATGCATGAAGCCAAAGAGATTACTGCACACTTTAGATCACGACACATCAAGGGGCAAGCTGAAATGCAGTCAACGTTTATAGTCTACTCCTCTTAATTAAAAGTTGCTTAATTCAAATGATCTGTTGAATCATGCAAAAACACCTCCACTGTTAAAATTGTTCAATTCAAACTACTGAATAATTTGATTTTTTTCAGCAAAAAACAACTTTGAATAAATAAGGAGTAGGCTGAGTATTTCAATACACTCTAGGACTTTATTTATTCTAAAAACTGCAAATATTTATACCCCTGCAAGCTATGTTACAACCCCTGCTTTGTGATGTTAGCGGTCAAGTCTCTATTCTGTTGCCCACTGATGTCACTCCCTTGAGTGCCCTAGCCATAAACATTAATAACAAACCAACAGTGCAATCCATTTTCTCACATGATGCATCCTTAACCAATCTTGTCAGTGTTTGTCAAATGATAAATATTGCACCATTGGACACAGTAGCAGCAGTGCGAACACTCAATTCAACTTATATATTATAGTGGGTTTGCACTGTTAATTCATGGAGACAGAAGGTAACAGAATATTTTTTCTCTGTCCCTTATTTTCCTGTGAATCATACACACAATAATGCAAAAATCACTAAATTGTTAATGAATTATGAATGCTGGCAACCGCAGCAGAAATACTATGCAATACAATATATGGGGTAGATAATCATCTACTGTGTTGAGAAACAAATCATTCTATTGCCCTCCATTTGCCATGGGGTCAATTAGGTCAGAAAATTTCTATCTATAGTAGTGTTAATCTAAAGAATGACAAAAACAACGGGCTTTATCTAATATTAGTATACCCGATCCTTTTTGATAAGTCTAATAACTCCGGAAATATACTATTGATCCAGAATAGCAACACTCCTTATTTTTACAAAAATAAAAGACTGATTGGCAAAAAACATGGGTCTATTTTACAGTATTATATGCACAAAAGTACACAACGGTCATTTTGACTAGATATAAAGTTCTTAAACAAGGTTCTGAATTGAAAGGAAATAAATACCTTGTTTACTTTTTCTGGATTACTTCCTACAACAACAGAACACCCACATGTCTGCAGATGAGAACTAATGGCTCTGCAAATCAAACAAAATGTTCCTATTATTGGAAGGGAATACATTTCCCATATGTACTTGTGGCAGGGGTCAATGCTTAGCTTGATATGAAAAGTAGCTGAAATGTTTCAGAATTTATACTTTAACTGGGAAAATTCTTACTTTATTATTTGAGCATCAATTTAACCGAAAGCATTCCCGCAATTATATTTGACATTTACGCAACCATATCACCATGCGTCATTTATTACTTATAAGGTCCCTATAAATATTCCAATCTCACAACCCAGTCTTTGTCACAAGGGCCCAGCAATTCTGCAGCACCTTAAGGCCAATATTTGTGGCAACCCAAACCAAGTGTGACGTGAGAATGCAGATTCCGCGGCAGGATTGCCTACAGCTTCGGGGCACCTCAATCGCAGTATAATTATTTTTAAAATAGTGTATAACACAATGCCAAACTGCTGGTTTTTGTTTAGAACAATTGTTCACTTCAAACTATTTAAAAGAAGTTTACTGTGCTTAGCCGGAGTTCCACGTGCTGTTTACAGCAATTGCAGATATTTAACATCTAGCCAGGTGAGATAATCATGTTAATCAAGTGTCAGCTGTGGCTCAGTTGGTAGCACACTCGCCTCTGAGTCAGAAGGTTGTGGGTTCAAGTCCCACTCCAGGGACTTGAGCACATAAAGCTAGGCTGACACTCCAGTGCAGTGCTGAGGGAGCACTACATTGTTGAAGGTGCCGTCTTTCGGATGAGACGTCAAACCGAGACCCCGTCTGTTCTCTCAGGTGGACGTAAAAGATCCCATGGCACTATTTCAAAGAAGAGCAGGGGAGTTCTCCCCGGTGTCCTGGCCAGTACTTATCCCTCAACCAACATAACAAAACAGATATCTGATGAAAGGTCATCGACCTGAAACGTTAACTCTGTTTCTCATCTTCACAGATGCTGCCTGACCTGCTGAGTATCTCCAGCATTTTCTGGTTTTTAATAACAAAACAGATGATCTGGTCATTATCACATTGCTGTTTGTGGGACCTTGCTGTGCGCAAATTGGCACGTTTCCCACATTACAAGTGACTCCACTTCAAAAGTACTTCATTGACTGTAAAGTGCTTTGAGACGTCCGGTGGTCGTGAAAGGCGCTATACAAATGCAAGTCTTTCTTTCTTTAGTGGCACCCAAATGCAAAATGTCACCAACTCACATTGTTTGAGTGCAGAATCTCAGAACTTGAGAAGGAGATGAACACAATTCGATACATCAGGGAGGGACAGCAGTTTTTGGAGCTAGAGTTTGACAGGGTAGTCACACCAATGAAAGATCGGGAGCAGGCAGTGGAGGAGAAAAGATGTGTAACTATCCAAGGGACAGGGAACAGCAGGAAGAACAGGGAAGAACAGGAGCACCCAGAGCAATTTATGCTCTCAAACAGATTTGAAGTTCTAGCTTCCTGTGGAAAAAAGGAGGGCTCTGGGCAGGGCCAACAAATAAATATCAATGGTACCAACAAACAAGAGATGGCTTGGAGCAGATTAACAACACAGCCTAGAAATGCAGTACAATAGGAGATTCAATCATTAGAGGGGCTGACACAATCTTTTGCAGTCCAGACTGAAAGAAAGGTCTGAAATCCTGCAAGGTGAATATAGGAAATTAGGAAACAAGTTTAGGAACAAGACTTCAGGATTACTTGCCCAGCCATGTACGATAACAGGGAAGGACAGAAAGGTTAATGCATGGCTAAAGGTACGGGGGGGGGGGGGAGAAATTTGGTATCGCCCATTTTGGGGCGCTAATATCGGCCAGGCGCAAAGTTTAGCGCCTGCCGCTAATTATCGCCACAGACTGCAAAATTCGCCTCTATCGCCCCTGGAGGTGATTTGAGCGCTAAATCAGGCGCTACACACCTCTCTTAAGGCGCAAACGTCAGGGAGCGAGGCGCTACCTCAGAACGCTACCGAAGCTCAGGCGATGCCAATTACCATGGAGGCCAGACAGACTGGCGCCATCCAGTTCTTAAAGGGGAGGGGCCATCTTGCTTGCCAGCCACACCCTGCTCATTGCAGCCTTGAATCTCGGCCTGGAGTGACCTCAAAAGCAACTGTGTGGAAGCACTAATGGATAGGCTCAGGGAAAGAGCTCGGTGCTTAGGAACCTCAAAAGTGGTGCTGAGGACCAAAACTCCTTTGGACAGCGTTAAAACCAAAAATTTTGCCGACAAGAAAAGGTAGGAAGTGCCCGCCTTTAAATAGCGCTCTCCCAGCCCCTTCCCGATTTGAAAACGTTCCCCTCTACCTGTCGTTCCTAACTGCAGGCGCTAAGGCAGGGGGACGACTCAATATCCGGTCCGGGGCATTGCATGCTCGACTGACGTCACGATCTGCGGGTGCAGGAGATCGTGGCGGTAGTGTTTAACACCGCCGCAAAATGTCTGGTCAATTTTGCAAGCAGCGCAAACATCGCCGCGCTCGGGTGCCAATTGCTTTGCGCCCCGTTAGTGCCCTAAGAGGGCGCTAATGGGAGGCACTAATCAACCAAATTTTCCCCCCATGGTGTCAGGAAAAGAAATTCTACTTTGTTAGACATTGACACCAGATGGATGCTATTCCACAAGGTCAGGCTACATCTGAACAGATAGAGTGCTATTAGCAAAAACGGTTAAATAGGGAAGCAATGAGATATTCAAACTAGGAAGGAGGTGCTGGGAAAATAAAACCAACCAGGATTAGCTAATAGAGAAGGGAGAAACAGATGATGGAGAATTCACATAGAAACAAATTCGCAAGAAGGATATGGAATAGAGCAATAAAATCAAATTAACTATTTATAAATGGGGAAAAGACTTAAGTAAAAGGTAGGGGTTAGCGTAGACAAAAAAACATGCCAAAAAGATTAGTGTTAACAAAAACTACCGCATGGAGTAGTTGAAGCGAATCGCATAGATGCATTTACGGGGAAAGCTAGATAAGTACATGAGGGAGAAAGGAATAGAAGGATATGCTGATGGAGTTAGATGAAGTGGGAGGAGGCTTGTGTGGAGCATAAAGACTGGCATAGACCAGTTGGACCGAATGGCCTGTTGCTGTGCTTTAAATACTTTGTAATAAGATTAAAATGCACGTACTACAAACTGTGGGAAATAAACTTGGAGAACTAGAAGCAATCATTTTACAGGAAGATCTAGCATTAACAGAAACATGGCTGCAAACCAGACAAGAATTAAGGGTCTGATGAGGGTGAGGAACTTAACGTAATTAATATAAGTAGAGGAAAACTACTAGAGAAACTAATGGGACTAAAAGCCGATGAATCCCATGGACCTGACGGCCTACATCCTAGGGTGCTAAAAGAGGTGGCTGAAGACATAGTGGATGCATTGGTTTTGATCTTCCAAAATTCCCTAGATTCTGGAATGGTCCCAGCAGATTGGAAGGTCGCAAATGTAACACTGCTATTCAAGAAAGGAGGGAGAGAAAAAACAGGGAACTACAGGCCAGTTAGCCTGACATCAGTCGTCAGGAAAATGCTGGAATCCATTGTTAAGGAAGTAGTATCAAGTCACTTAGAAAATCCTAACATGATTAGGCAGAGTCAACATGGTTTTATAAAAGGGAAATCGTGTTTGACAAATTTTTGAGGATGTAACTAGCAGGGTAGATAAAGGGGAACCAGTGGATGTAGTATATTTGGCTTTCCAAAAGGCATTCGATAAGGTGCCACATAAAAGGTTATTACACAAGATTAGGACTCATGGGGTTGGGGGTAATATAGTAGCATGGATAGAGGATTGGTTAACGGACAGAAAACAGAGAGTAGGGATAAACGGATCTTTTTCAGGTTGGCAGGCTGTAACTAGTGGGGCCCCGCAAGGGTCAGTGTTGGGGTCTCAGCTATTTACAATGTATATTAATGACCTAGATGAAGGGACCGAGTGTAATGTATCCAAGTTTGCTGATGATACAAAGCTAGGTGGGACAGTAAGCTGTGAGGAGAACACAAAGAGTCTGCAAAGGGATATAGATAGACTAAGTGAGTGGGCAGTAAGGTGGCAGATGGAGTATAATGTAGGGAAATGTGAGGTTATTCACTTTGGTAGGAAGAATAGAAAAACAAAATATTTTTTAAATGATGAGAAACTTTCAAATGTTGGTGTTCAGAGAGATTTGGGTGTCCTCGTGCAAGAAACGCAGAAAGCTAGCATACAGGTACAGCAAGCAATAAGGAAGGCAAATGGCATGTTGGCCTTTATTGCAAGGGGGTTGGAGTATAAGAGTAAGGAAATCTTGCTACAATTGTACAGGGCCTTGGTGAGACCACACCTGGAGTACTATGCACAGTTTTGGTCTCCTTATCTAAGGAAGGATAAACTTGCCTTGGAGGTGGTGCAACGAAGGTTCACTAGATTGATTCCTGGGATGAGAGGGCTGTCCTATGATGAGAGATTGTGTAGAATGAGCCTACACTCTCTGGTGTTTAGAAGAATGAGAGGTGATCTCATTGAAACATATAAGATTCTGAAGGGGATTGACAGGGTAGATGCTGAGAGGTTGTTTCCGTGGCTGGAGTGTCTAGAACTAGGGGGCATAGAGGAGGAGGGGGTGTCGTAATATTAATCAAGGAGTCAATTACTGCAGTAAGGAGGGATGATATCTTAGCAGGTTCCTCTAATGAGGCCATATGGCTAGAACTTAAAAACAAAAAGGGGGCAAGCACTTTGCTGGGAGTGTACTATAGGCCCCCAAACAGTCAGGGGGAGATAGAGGAACAGATATGTAGGCAAATCTCAGAGAAGTGTAGAAATAATAGGGTAATAATAGTAGGGGATTTCAACTTCCCCAATATTAACTGGGATAGTCAGAGTGTGAAAGGCTTAGAGGGTGCGGAATTCTGAAAGTGCATCCAGGAGAGCTTTTTGAGCCAGCATGTAGAAAGTCCTACAAGAGAGGGGGCGGTACTGGACCTAATTCTAGGGAATGTAGCCGGGCAAGTGGTAGAGGTGTCAGTAGGAGAGCATTCTGGTGACAGTGACCATAATTCGGTGGGATTTAAGGTAGTCATGGAAAAGGACAGAGATGGACCGGAAATAAAGGTTCTAAATTGGGGGAAGGCCGATTTTAATATGATAAGGCAGGATCTGGGCAAAGTGGACTGGGATCAGCTATTTGTAGGAAAATCCACATCAGAGCAGTGGGAGTCATTCAGAAAGGAAAGAGAGAGAGTACAGCACCAACATGTTCCCGTAAAGGTCAAGGGTGGGACCAACAAGTCCAGGGAACCCTGGATGTCAAGGGATATACACGAATGGATTAGGAAAAAAAGGGAGGCTTTTGGCAGATACAAAGGACTAAAAACAGTGGAAGCCCTAGAGGAGTATAGAAAGTGCAGAGGGGTACTTAAAAAAGAAATTAGGGGAGTGAAGAGGGGGCATGAAAAAACACTGGCAGGCAAAATAAAGTAAAATCCCAAGGTGTTTTATAAGTATATTAAGGGCAAGAGGATAACCAGGGAAAGAGTAGGGCCCATTAGGGACCAAAGTGGCAATCTGTGTGTAGAGCCGGAAGATGTAGGTGAGGTTTTAAATGACTATTTTGCATCTGTGTTCACTATGGAGAAGGACGATGTAGGCATAGAAATCAGGCAGGGGGATTGTGATATGCTTGAACAAATTAGCATTGAGAGGGAGGAGGTACTAGTGGTTTTAGCGGGCTTAAAAGTGGATAAATCCCCAGGCCCAGACGAGATGTATCCCAGGCTGCTGTGTGAGGCAAGGGAGGAGATTGCAGGGGCTCTGACACAAATTTTCAGAACCTCTCTGGCCACAGGGGAGGTGCCAGAGGACAGCTAACGTAGTACCATTATTCAAGAAGGGTAGTAGGGATAAGCCAGTGAATTACAGGCCAGTGAGCCTAACATCAGTGGTAGGGAAATTATTGGAAAAACTTCTGAGGGACAGAATTAGTCTCCACTTGGAGAGGCAAGGATTAATCAAGGATAGTCAGCATGGCTGTGTCAGGGGGAGATCATGTCTAACCAATTTGATTGAATTTTGAGGGGGTGACTAGGTGTGTGGATGAGGGTAGTGCAGTTGATGTAGTCTACATGGACTTCAGTAAGGCTTTTGACAAAGTCCCGCATGGGAGACTGGTCAAGAAGGTAAGAGCCCATGGGATCCAGGGCAATTTGGCACATTGGATCCAAAATTGGCTTAGTGGCAGGAGGCAGAGGGTGATGGTCGAAGGTTGTTTTTGTGACTGGAAGCCTGTGTCCAGTGGTATACCGCAGGGATCGGTGCTGGGTCCTTTGCTGTTTGTAGTGTACATTAATGATTTAGATATGAATGTAGGAGGGATGATCAGTAAGTTCGTAGATGACATGAAAATTGGTGGAGTGGTAAATAGCGAGGAGGGAAGCCTCAGGACGATATAGACGGGTTGGTCAGATGGGCAGAACAGTGGCAAATGGAATTTAACCCTGAAAAGTGTGAGGTGATGCATTTTGGGAGGACTAACAAGGCAAGGGAATACACAATGAATGGTAGGACCCTAGGAAGGACAGAGGATCAGAGGGATCTTGGTGTGCATGTACATAGATCCCTGAAGGCAGCAGGACAGGTAGATAAGGTGGTTAAAAAGGCATATGGGATACTTATATTCTATGCCTCGGCTAATGAAGGCAAGAGCAGGGAGGTTATGATGGAGCTGTACAAAACGCTAGTTAGGCCACAGCTGGAATACTGTGTGCAGTTCTGGTCGCCACACTACAGGAAGGATGTGATTGCATTGGAGAGGGTGCAGAGTAGATTCACCAGGATGTTACCTGGGCTGGAGCGCTTCAGCTATGATGAGAGACTGGACAGGCTGGGGTTGTTTTCCTTAGAGCAGAGAAGGCTGAGGGGGGACCTGATTGAGGTGTACAAAATTATGAGGGGCATAGATAGGGTAGATGGAAAGGAACTTTTCCCCTTAGTAGAGGGGTCAATAACCAGGGGGCATAGTTTCAAGCTAAGGGGCAGGAGGTTTAGAGGGGATTTGAGGAAAAACTTTTTCACCCAGAGGGTGGTTGGAATCTGGAACTCACTGCCTGAAAGGGTGGTAGAGGCAGGAACCCTCACAACATTCAAGAAGCATTTAGATGAGCACTTGAAACGCCATAGCATACAAGGCTACGGACCAAGTGCTGGAAAATGGGATTAGAATAGACAGGGCTTGATGGCCGGCGCAGACACGATGGGCCTCTTTCTGTGCTGTATAACTCTATGACTCTATAGTCTCAGGATAAGGGCTAGGCCATTTAAGACTGAGATGAGGAGGAATTTCTTCACTCAGACGGTTGTGAATCTTTGGAATTCTCTACCCCAGAGGGCTGTGAATGCTGAGTCTTTGAGTATATTCAAGGCTGAGATAGATAGATTTTTGGACTCTAGGGGAATCAAGGGATATGGAGATCGGGCAGGAAAGTGGAGTTGAGGTCGATAATCAGCCATGATCTTATTGAATGGTGGAGCAGGCTCGAGGGGCCGTATGGCCTACTCCTGCTCTTATTTCTTATGTTACGTTCTAAGAATTGAAAATAAACATATTGGGATATATTTAGGAGGGATAGAAAATATAAGAAGGCAGAGTGGCAATATTGGTTAAAGAGGGAATGCATACTGTAGAGAGGCCTGATGTAGACAAGGACAGGGCACAAATAGAGTCAATATGATTGGAACGCAAAGATAAGAAAGGCCTTGTTACATTATATGGGGTGTGTTACAGATCTAAATTGTGGGAAGGGAATGGAATAGAAAATCTGTAGCCGTATTAGAGGAGTAGGAGTAACAAAATGTTTGTTCTGCCAGATTTTACTTATCCGTTTACCAATTGGGACAGAGCGGGATTAAATGGAGAAAAATTCATCTTTTATAATACTAGACAGCGGCCTAATTGTCCAGCATTCAGAATCTGTTTTACATGTTCCTACACATTTTACGAAGGGGACATGACAGAGTACATCCCCAAGCACCTTTTTGGCCCCGTCAAAGCAATGAATGTACAGGTTGCACATGGATCTGGGAAAACACTAGGAGATATGTGGCCTAGCTGCAGGACAGCCTTCCATTTGTCCCAAGCCTCCACAACCACTATGCCCTAGGCCAAAGCGCTGAAGAAATAGCCCCTGTCTGTTCCCAACAGCAACTTGCTGCTGGTTCAACTTAATGTAACAGCTCAACTTTCAAGCCACAAATATCCATAGTCCCCTTACCAGTAATAACCCAGCACAGTCAACGAGTACCTATGTGTTAATGTATAAATTGTCTTACAATATATAATCCTCACTACATGTGCCTGGATGTATTACAAAATCTGTAGAATAGTATGTACTCTGTATCAAGCCATGTCTTGAGAAAGTGTACAAGCATTATGTAAATAGCAAAGTAAAAATAAATACACAAGATGAAACAAAAATATAAAGCAGCTGAGAGAAAAAAATACAATTCAAAATTAACAAAATGGAGTATGATTATTTTCCCCCTACCCATTCTTCTAAGTTCCCAGTCTTAGCCAACCTGCTATGGAGTGGGGCTGAGTACAGGTTGTGTCTTTGACCTTAGAGAAGGGTTCTGGGAGAAGGAACAGTCAAAGATGTTAGCTTGTGCTTCCTGGCAACTGGTGGAACAGCAGCATAACAGGAGGGCTGCCAGCAGGTCTGCACATACTTTCGACTGCAAGAACCGCAGGGATCAATGTGAAACCTTTGGGTTCTTTTTTCAAACTCTAACTCTAGAATTTTCGTTCAGCATCATTGGCCATTCCTATAGGTGAACCTTCGCTCCTTATGTCCTAAAGAGTGCTTTTGCTTGTCTGTCTATCGAGGTCAATTTGTAGTGTGCCCAGGGATTAAACAAAGAACTTTTGTCACTTTATATTTTGGCTTACTGGTTTTATCATGTGCACTCATGTGAATTTCCTTATTTTTGGAAGATAGCAAAATAACACTTTAATAGACTAGCTAAATAGCTTAACTATCTCCTCAAGTAAGTAGAAAATAACAAATAGTTATGACTGCAGTGCTAAATTATAATGTATTCTTATCTTTTTCCTCACCACCCATAGAAGCTACCTGGTGTCTTTCTTCCCGAAGGCTTCAGATAGACTCTCAAATTTGAATGTCAGTTTCATAAAAAATTTCCAGAAAATGACTGGGACCAAATGAATTTAAGTAACCGTCTGTTAAACTCCAAGAAAGCAGCCAATCAAATATATATGCAAACCAATCCCACAAGATGTTTATATTTGAATTGAATAGCTTAGCCCCTCTCTCGGACACTTGGCTAAGACAAAATGACCAACTGTGATAGAAAGAACCCAACATCATGATGTACATTAGAGAAAAGAGTTTAATTTTTTGTCAGTAATCTCATGCCTCCTAGCAACTGGCTGAACACCAGCATTGATGGAAGTCTAGCAGCAAGCCTGGGTGAAGAATTGAAAAAAGTGGGTAAAGGTAGAGAGGATTAACAAAGACATTTTATCCTACAGTAAGCAGCAGTAATGCAGCAAAGTCACGAGGAAGAGCATAGCTTTACTAACCACATTCAAGCTGAAGGGTACTGCACGAACAAAAGTCACGGGCGCAAGGAGCGGGGAAATGGAAAAGGCAAAAAGAAAATAATGTTCCCTTTATTCTGGCCCCAAATATGCCTTAATTTCAGAAGAAAACACCAACTACTCCAATGTGACGCATCTATTTACCCAACACCAACTACTTTTGAGAATGATAATATCGATTAGCACTGAACGATTAGCAATTTTGCACTGTGGACTAATGCAACTAACAATTGGATTGAAAGGGCTCAAGCTTACTTCATGTATAATCTTCAAAAAGTTTCATTCTACCTATCTGGGGCTAGATTCAAAGCAAAGGCCCAGAGGTGAAATGATGATGTTCCCATTTCACTTTACTCATTTTACTACTCCTCAGGGAACCATCAAAACAAATAAAGTTTAACTTTAGATTAACTATAATGAAATAAGCTTGCGAGTCCACTATTAATTACACAAAGTGATATGAAAGGACTAACTGCTAGCCTACCTATCTCACTAAAGAGCAATCAAAAGCATAAAGGAATTAAAATTAATAATAACCTAGTAACCCAAGAGTCAAAGATTTAACAGAACAGGCTCAGTGTGACCAGTGAGTACATTCCCAAGCTGATCTATGCTCATTTGCATTTGTACGCACAGGGACTTCATGATGAAGGTGTAGAGAAAAATTAAGATAAAGTTCTTTAAAAGACAAGTACAGGTGTACTTTCTATACTGAACGACAAATAGGTTTAGCTGCAGATTAATGATTGCTACTTTAATCGAGCCCTGCTATTACATGCAATTTCTACCATTCAAGATAAAGACTTACTTATGCAGAAAATCTTCACGGCAGCTGTCACCAATGTCATCGTCATTCAAAACAGTATCTTTAATCTGAATCAAATTAAAACTCAACTTAATATTAAATCTTTTCATCCTAAACATGAGATAGCAGCGATACAACTGTCATCACTCCAAACGTCTAAATGTAAAAAGGTTAAGAGAGGGGAAAATGGGGAGAGATAAAGGAGAATTTCAGTTACCAAAACTTTATTATAAATTCATGAGGTGGATATTAATATTTGAGAATTGCAACAGGGTAAAAATGTGAAATATTTTGAAAACAAAGGGAGGCTACTATTTGTTGCTAATTTTTAAGTACCTTAAAGTGTAATGAGGATGGGGATCTTTCAAAAGAGGAAGCAAACTCATTGCCTTCTTACAGCAATTAAAGGGGGAACAAAGGAAGAGGCTATGGTCGTAGACCTGAAATAGGGGAAATGTGAAAGTTGAGAATATTTGAGCACCACTGATCTCATGCCAATTAGATTTTATATTTTGTTAAGGGCAGAGGTAACAAAACTCCTGCACCTGGCTTCATGAGCTTTGATTTCATAATTATGAATGTATAATGTAGATTCATGGAAATATAAAATACGGGAAAGGAAAAATAACAAATGAATTGCTGTTAAGAATTTATCAGCCAGGATGGAAATGAAATACAGATCATACAGAAACAAAAATGTCAATCTTAATTCCAAACAGTTAATTAAGGAGGCTAAAAGAGCAAAGAAAAAAAACTTTTTTTTTTAAAAAGTGAAAATATGTACAACTAATAGTTGCTACAAAGATAAGCTGGAATGAAAATGAGAATCTGGAAACCAAACTACAATGAGCTTTTGGGGAAGCATAATAAGATTAGACTATGATCACACTGTTGAATGTGGGGAGTCTTAAAGATGGAAGATCTTGAACAGTGTAGTGGTAATTTTAAGCTATTTTCACTGCAAAATGCTTCAAGAGTGTTTCCTTACCATTAAATGGAGTGGTAGGGTATGCAGCAGAGCTTATATGAAAGAAAATAGTGGTTAGTAACAAAATGCTTTTTTAAAATACTGTGTTCAAATAACCATAAGGTAATAGGACCAAATTAAATAAAGTAGCTTGGGCGTTAACTGTTTTTTTATGCTTACCAGTCGTGCTGCAGCAGAAACTCAACAACTCACTCATCCCTGCAATACTGTATATTTACCGCAGCCAGATATTCAGACCAAACTTACACGTGACACCTCCGGGTGTTTTTTTTTGGGGGGGGGGGGGAGCGTGGTGAAGGAGAAGGATATACACCTAGTGTTCAAATGTGGCACAATCTAAATGCTGTAGTGTATATACCGAGGTGACAACAGAAGGTCGTATTTGGATTGAGGAATTTAATTAATGGAAGAAAATTGTTTTTCATCTCGGGTGATTCTGTAGTGCAGCGTTTTGGTGGACCAATCTGCAAAGCCACAGTATGGCAAGACATGGGCTTGCGCCTGTGGCTCTGGGTGAAAGGAGACCAGAGGGTAGGTTGTCACTAGGCTACTCTCAAAATCATTAGCAAAGGCCTCGAAGCAGTTTGCAAATCACAGGGCAGACTAAATTTTTTTAATAAAACTGTTTTTCCCATCACATTCTCCCACCTCCAACGTTGCTCTCAATTTTGTTTCTTTGTCCCTTGTGATTTCTAACTCCCTGTTCTGGATCCCAATCTGCTACTTTGAAAATCATATAGCTTTCACTCTGGTGTCAGCCTTGATTCAGTGATAGCACTCTCGCATCAGTCAGAAGGTTGTGGTTTCAAGCCCTACTCCAAACACTTGAGCATATTATCGCAGCTGCACTGTTGCACGTGCGTCTTTCACGAGATGTTAAACCGAGGCCTCAATCAACATTAGTAAAAATAATTATCTGGTACATTTGTCATTGTTGTGCGCAGATTAGCTGCCGCATTTGCCTACATTTTTTAAAAACTCGTTTTTATGGGATGTGGGCGTCGCTGAAGTTGTGAAAGGTATATATAAATGTGAGTTCTTTCTTTTAAAAAGAAGAAAATGTGCATCACAGAACACTCCCAGAATCACTTTCAGGGATGTTGGGGTCCCTTACTGCCAGAAAATGGCCTGTTCTTACTGGAAACTAATGCAGCCTCAACTTTTATTTTTAAACTGCCTAACCTTTGTGGCTCCCATCTCAGTCTCTCCCCTTATTTCTCTGGCACTGGTTCCTCATTCAAATATCCACCCTTCAACACTTGCTGATATTTGTTTCGGCCCAAGTGAATCCTCATCCTCAATGATTTAAGCCTTCATTTAATTCTCCTTGCCTTCTTTCCTCCAATTTCTCTGTCCTTCTTACTCAACTTCCCCCACTAATCAATCTATCTGGCCTATACTTAAAATTCAAAAGCTCCAGTGCCTGAAATGGAAGTCAACCTTTTGGCAGCACAGATATATACGGCCCATGAAGGAAAATGTTTTGACATCCCTAAAGAAGCAGATATAATAGTTCATAGTTGCAGTATTGCTTCAGTCTCCACGTAACAAGTTATCTCTTCCTTGTATATTGCAATAACCAATCACAATAATGCATCACTACAATTGTCAAAACATTATTTCTGACACGATCAACACTGCAGACACAAATACTAACCTAAAAGGAAGTGACAATCTAAGCTAAACCTTTATTTTTGAAAAGCTGAATTCTCCATTACAGGCAGATATTCCAATTAATCTTTGCATCTTTTAGTTTCTCCCAGATAAAAGTTCAGTTTCTATAAATAATGCAAGCCCAAAACCCCACTAAACATTCCTATTCGATACTGCAATAGCATTGGGAGTTTTAAATAAACAGTTGTTCACATCGATCATCAATTCTTAAAGATTTGAAAAGTTTTCAACTGAACTTTTTCAACAATGTTTCATAACTCCAATGGGTCTTATAATGTCAGAATAGGCAAGTCTCTTCCCTCTGCACTTCCTTCATTCACCACCAGGGTTGCAATATTTCCTGGACAGCCAATTATTTCAGATAATTGTAAACAAATAAAAGGGGTTTAACTCAAAAGCGAGCAGTAGGGTGTGAAGTCAAGTGCTTAAAAACCCAACATATGTATTTTGTTTTGCATTTTACTTCATGCACTTCACTTATCTGTAAATAAAAATTAGTTATTATTTAAAATGTAAAAAGGGTGCAAACCACTAGCTTCTGAGGAAAAAAGGATTTTTAGTTAGATTTAAAAAACAGTCCCTATATTAGCAGGATTGTTATGCAGAGGTGCACCAGTGCACAATTAAATGTGTAAAAATAATACAAGGACACAAGGGACTTTACACTACTTTGATAGCAAGTTGTGTTTATATATGTTCTTGTGAACTAGCAACATTCTGCAATGTGAATACTACTGAACAATCTGTATGTTTCAACATGAACTTCACTGCACGTGCTGCTTTTTACTCCTTGAACTTTTACTTACTTGAACTTCTTCTAGGACGCCATGTGTTTTCATTGATGAAAATAATTCCATGACTGGTGTGATTTCTGTTGTTAAGAAGGAAATAATGCTCTGCCCCTATGAGAAAGAACAGTGCATATAAATAGTAATTATCAGAACAGTAATGCACATACATGGAATATAATTTGTTAAGATTTGATGCTCTAACACCCACTTCCAAGAAGATTATATTGAGGGGGGGAAATGAGAATATGACTGAATAATGTTTATTTGGGTGTGATTACAAATAATATCAAATGGCTCTTCACAAAGTTAGAAAATCATGACGATCTCTTATGATGTTACAGTGAGTTTATCCAAAGAGCAGCCGAGTCATACAGACCAGGATAGTCCCAGGTTCAATCCTTGGACTATGCTGGGTTAGTTTATCTCAGCTAATGCAGCAATACAGTGCTACAAATTGGCATCAGTGCCTCAGATTATGGAGGAGGAAAACAACAACAACAACTTGTATTTATATAGTGCCTTTAATGCAGTAAAATGTCCCAAGGCACTTCACAGGAGTATTATAAGACAAACATTTTGACACGGAGCCACATAAGGAGAAATTAGGGCAGGTGACCAAAAGCTTGGTCAAAGAGGTAGGTTTTAAGGAGCGTCTTAAAAGGAGGAAAGAAAGGTAGCGAGGCGGAGAGGTTTAGGCAGGGAATTCCAGAGCTTAGGGCCCAGGCAACAGAAGGCACGGCCACCAATAGTTGAGCGATTATAATCAGGGATGCTCAAGAGGGCAGAATTAGAGGAGTGCAGATATCTCGGGGTGGGGTTGTGGGGCTGAAGGAGATTACAGAGATAGGGAGGGGCGAGGCCACGGAGGGATTTGAAAACAAGAATGAGAATTTTGAAATCGAGGCGTTGCTTAACCAGGAGCCAATGTAGGTCAGCGAGCACAGGGGTGATGGGTGAACGGGACTTGGTTCGAGTTAGGACACGGGCAGCCGAGTTTTTTGGATGACCTCAAGTTTACGTAGGGTAGAATGTAGGAGGCCAGCCAGGAGTGCGTTGGGATAGTCAAGTCTAGAGGTAACAAAGGCATGGATGAGGGTTTCAGCAGCAGATGAGCTAAGGCAAGGGCGGAGACAGGCGATGTTACAGAGGTAGAAATAGGCGGTCTTTGTTATGCTGCAGATATCTGGTCGGAAGCTCATTTCAGGGTCAAATATGACACCAAGGTTGCGAACAGTATGGTTCAGCCTCAGACAGATGTTAGGGAGAGGGATGGAGTCAGTGGCTAGGGAACGGAGTTTGTGGCGGGGACCAAAAACAATGGCTTTGGTCTTCCCAATAGAAAATTTATGCTCATCCAGAACTGTATGTCGGACAAGCAGTCTGACAATTTAGAGACCGTGGAGGGATTGAGAGAAGAGGTAGTGAAGTAGAGCTGGGTGTCGTCAGCATACGTGTGGAAACTGACGCTGTGTTTTTGGATGATGTCGCCAAGGGGCAACATGTAGATAGATCCTTGTGGGACACCAGAGGTAACGATGCAGGAGCGGGAAGAGAAGCCGTTGCAGGTGATTCAATGGCTACGATTAGATAGATAAGAATGGAACCAGGCGAGTGCAGTCCCACCCAGCTGGACGATGGTGGAGAGGCATTGGAGAAGGATGGAGTGGTCAACCGTGTCAAAGGCTGCAGACAAGTCAAGAAGGACAAGGAGGGATAGTTTACCTTTGTCACAGTCACAAAGGATGTCATTTGTGACTTTGATGAGAGCCATTTCGGTACTGTGGCAAGGGCGGAAACCTGATTGGAGGGATTCAAACATGGAATTGCAGGATAGATGGGCACGGATTTGGGAGGTGACAACACGTTCAAGGACTTTGGAGAGGAAAGGGAGGTTGGAGATGGGGCGGTAGTTTGCAAGGACGGAGGGGGTCAAGGATTGTTTTTTTTTAATAAAAGGAGAGGGGTGATGACGGCAGATTTGAGGGAGAGGCGGACAGTACCCGAGGAGAGAGAACCGTTAACAATGTCAGCTAACATGGGAGCCAGAAAAGGAAGTTGGGTGGTCAGCAGTTTGGTGGGAATAGGGTCGAGGGAGCAGGAGGAAGGTCTCATGGACAAGATGAGCGCGGAGAGGTCATGTGGGGTGAATTGAGAGAAACTGGAGAAAGATGTGAGTTCAGGGCTAGGGCAGGGGGGAACCTTAGAGGAAGTTTGGCCCGGTGGGCTAGGGGAAGGAAGGGAAGTGGCAGAGGCAGCTGAACGGATGGTCTCAATCTTAGAGACAAAGAAGTCCATGAGCTCCTCACACTTGTTATCGGAGGTGAGGGTGGAGGAGACAGGGGAGAGGGGTTTAAGACGATGGTTAGCAGTAGAGAATAGGAGCCGGGGTTTATCTTTGCATTCCAGACTGATTCTGGAATAGTGAGCAATTTTGGCAGACGAGAGCAGGACCCGATAATGCTTTATGCGATCCAGACAGATCTGGCGGTGAATGGCTAAACCAGTGTCCGCCGTATCCGTTCAAGTCTGCGTCCCTTGGACTTAAGGGAGCGAAGATGAGAGCGTACCAGGGGAACGGCCAGGGTGAGAGAGGGTAATTGTTTTAGTAGGGACTAGGGCATCAAAGGTGGTGGTGAGGGTGTGGTTGAGCAGATTGGTAGCTGCAGAAATGTCATGGTGCATGGAGGGCCAAAGGCTGGACAGTTGGGATTTCATAAGTGCAGTTGTAAGAGAGTTGGGAGAGAGTTTTTTCCAGGGGCGGACACAGAAGGAAGTAAGGTTGGGGGAGGGGTGGAAGGGGGATGTGGGTGGCAAGCGATATGAGGAAGTGGTCAGAGATGGTCTTATCTGCGATTGACACATTAATAGGAAACATTTCATGTATATGGGTGTCAGGATCCGGCTTGGTTGTGATGCCATTACCCTATCCCTCTATGGGGAGAAGATTCATCTATTTCTGCAGGGAATTGTTGTACCTTGCTAGTTTTACTGCCTCTCTACACCACATAACAGCAGGCAATGCCCTATTCTCTCAATGCCACTCTACAATTGATTGGTAAGAGGTGCCAAGAGTGCCTCAGGTGACTCTCCTTCCTATGTGGAATTGCCTGCCTCTGTTCTATGTCTCTTCCCAATGGTTCATATGAGGTCACTGAAGGAGTAATTCTGGGTGTAAAAGTCAGTCCTACCGTTAGATGTATAGTAAATACAAACTTACTTCAATAACAAATACATTAAAGTTATCAAACAGTTGGTTATTTTCCCTGTCCAACCACTGCAGTAAATCTACAGTATTGAGTGGCAATTTACGTTAGTAGTACAGTACCATGCTTTCTTTTCAAAAAGTGACTAATCGTAAATTTAGCAACATATTCTAAATTTTGGAATTTGTGTTTGGCCATGGAAGATAAATATTCATACCTGCTTCATAAATCACTTATGATAGTAATATTCTGGGCTGAAACTGTCCATTAATTCAATAATTCATCTCCAATACGAGACAGTCAAAAGATTCTAGCCAGTCATATTTGGAGACAGGCAAACAGCAGCTTAAATAAAACAGAGTACTAAAACACCACATTTTTAATATCCGTATATTAAAGGGTAAATAAAAAGTCAACCACTTTAAAGGCTAGTATCATTGGGGAAGGCAACTCTTTAAACTTAATTACTATCCCCAGAAATAACTTTTAAAAAAATACACTGAAAATACTTTATGATCTCCTGCCCGAGTGGAAACAATCATATCTGTTTCATTTCAAGTAGAAGTGGTTCTATAATATAGCATGCTGGGATTCCTGAGCTCTGCCCATTCAAATAACAGGGCAGATTTCACAGCATCGGTAGCAACAGACAATCAGAAGTCCATGCAGAAGCTTGTACATGACAGCCTAGTTGGGAAGCATTTATCACCAGTGGGACTTGCCCAATTTGGTCCAAACAGGACAGCAAGCATAAAACTGCATTGGCTTGTACAGGCAGGCTGAGCAGATGACAGCTAGGCAAAAGAAAAACCAGACAGTGCAACTATTTATATTGCTGCTCTGTACACTGCTGGGCCCAGAGAGCCAGAGGAAAACCACCTATTGTTCCCCTTCCTCTTCTGATGGGATTAGTCACTATTAGGGTATGGTTCCATGAGCATTAGGCACCTTCCAGAACTTCTCCCAAGTAAGCATACTTCACATAGGAACCTAAAGAACAAATGCTGGCAGGCTTCAGACATTGGGGAATGCGCAGCCAAGGCCTATTTTGTCCTCACTTGGGCTTTCAAGCAGGGGATTCACTACAAGAATCCTGGCTGATTTTTGCTCTCATTACCCTAGGAGTGCAGAGGCCAATTGTAGTCCCCTTCCTGCCACCCTGGTTGAGATGAAACAACTCAGCCCAGGCCAGGAGAAAACATGGAATCTTCCGGTCTGTACGCTTCAGTTATACAATGCCTTTACCACATCACCACTGAAGGATATAAGCAGGAAGACAGTCCCACCTTGGAGAATATCCTGATCAGAAGAGACCTGCGTTTGTCTGATCAGGGATCTCCATCCTTCCTGTGTCTGGGCACCACTCCCTACAACAAAAACATTAGAAATAGATACATCTAGTTCAGGACTGGCTATGTCGCCCAAAGGATTTTGGCAATACACTTTGAAGAGGAATCAATCAAATGATACTCTGTTCATTTCTCCTCCCCTCCATAACCCCTAAATATCAGAGATATCTGTAGACTCTGGTGTTTCGCAATCTCGTGAAGCAAAAAAACGACCTACTTAAAACTACTGGTTAGTTTATGCAAATCTAAGGTATGAAAAGTGGAATACAAAGTATTTATTTATTCAAGTTTTTAAACAAACTCACCTTGAACATCCATATCCTTCCTTTTCTAATAATATGTGTTAGTCTGTCCACACATAATCTGTGCAGAGGTAGGTAGAAACTTAGTTCAGTTTGTGGCAGTATCACTGACAGAGCGTAAGTACTGCGGTCACCATTCATATTACCATCAAATATCAATGAGATTATGATTACCCCTTTCTCTGACAGTACAAAAAATTTGACATCGATAGCCCCACTTTTGGCACTCCGAAGGATCTCTCCATTTAATGTGTGGTTTGCCAAAAATGTTATTTCTCCATCACTTAGCAGCAGCTGTTCACTTTTTGGCGCCCAGATGTGTCTCACCCTTGGACCAAGAATGTTGTCCCAGTAAGCAAAAGTAGCAGCGAGCAATGGTGATCCACTGTCCAATGAGATCTCTGTTTTTGCAACAGCTGGGGATTGCGGTGGGCAGGCAGAAGACATATTTGCAGCTCAATCTCCCCTGAAAGAGTCATCAATCTGTGAACATCTTCTGTAAGCAGAACCTTGTAAGCAACAAAATACAGAAAAATTACTTTTCTGTAAAATAAATTAGCCAATAATTCACTATTACCCACATTCTCCCCTTCCCCAATCTATCTTTCCTCCCCTCCCTCTTTCCTAGTCCATCTCTCTCCCCGTCTCTCGATTTCCCCCCCGCCTTCTCACTCGCCACCCCGTCTCTCTCTCCCCCACCGTCTCTCTCTCTCCCCCCCAGTCTCGGTCTATCTCTCACTCTGTCCGTCTCTCCCTCCCTCCCAGTCTCTGTCCGTCTCTCTCTCTCTCCCCCCCCCCCAGTCTGTCTCTGTCCATCTCTCACTCTGTCCGTCTCTCCCTCCCTCCCAGTCTCTGTCCGTCTCTCGCTCTCCCTCCCTCCCAGTCACTGTCCGATCCCTCTCTTCCTCCCAGTCTCTGTCCGTCTCTCTCTCCCTCCCAGTCTCTGTCCGTCTCTCGCTCTCCCTCCCTCCCAGTCACTGTCCGATCCCTCTCTTCCTCCCAGTCTCTGTCCGTCTCTCTCTCCCTCCCAGTCTCTGTCCGTCTCTCTATCTCACTCCCTCCCAGTCTATGTCCATCTCTCTCTCTCTCCCCCCCAGTCTCTGACCGACTCTCTCTCTCCCTGTCTCTGTCCGTCTCTCTCTCTCTCTCTCTCTCCCCCAGTCTCTGTCCCTCTCTCTCTCTCCCCCAGTCTCTGTCCGTCACTCTCTCTCTCTCTCCCCCCCAGTCTCGGTCCGTCTCTCTCTCCCTCCCAGTCTCGGACCGTCTCTCTCTCTCTCCCAGTCTCTGTCCGTCTCTCTCTCTCCCTCAGTCTCTGACCGACTCTCTCTCTCCCAGTCTGTCTCTCTCTCTCTCTCTCTCTCTCTCTGTCCGTCTCTCTCTCTCTCTCTCTCTCTCTGTCCGTCTCTCTCTCTCTCCTTCTCTCCCAGTCTCTGTCCGTCTCTCTCTCTCTCCCCCAGTCTCTGTCCGTCTCTCTCTCCCCCCCCCAGTCTCTGTCCGTCTCTCTCTCCCTCCCCCTCCCAGTCTCTGTCCGTCTCTCTCTCCCTCCCCCTCCCAGTCTCTGTCCGTCTCTCTCTCCCTCCCCCTCCCAGTCTCTGTCCGTCTCTCTCTCCCTCCCCCTCCCAGTCTCTGTCCGTCTCTCTCTCCCTCCCCCTCCCAGTCTCTGTCCGTCTCTCCCTCCCTCCCAGTCTCTGTCCGTCTCTCTCTCCCTCCCAGTCTCTGTCCGTCTCTCTCTCCCTCCCAGTCTCTGTTCGTCTCTCTCTCCCTCCCAGTCTCTGTCCGTCTCTCTCTCCCTCCCAGTCTCTGTCCGTCTCTCTCTCCCTCCCAGTCTCTGTCCGTCTCTCTCTCCCTCCCAGTCTCTGTCCGTCTCTCTCTCCCTCCCAGTCTCTGTCCGTCTCTCTCTCCCTCCCAGTCTCTGTCCGTCTCTCTCTCCCTCCCAGTCTCTGTCCGTCTCTCTCTCCCTCCCAGTCTCTGTCCGTCTCTCTCTCCCTCCCAGTCTCTGTCCGTCTCTCTCTCCCTCCCAGTCTCTGTCCGTCTCTCTCTCCCTCCCAGTCTCTGTCCGTCTCTCTCTCCCTCCCAGTCTCTGTCCGTCTCTCTCTCTCTCTCTCCCTCCCCCCCAGTCTCTGTCCGTCTCCCTCTCTCTCCCTCCCAGTCTCTGTCCGTCTCTCTCTCTCTCTCCCAGTCTCTGTCCGTCTCTCTCTCTCTCTCCCAGTCACTGTCCGTCTCTCTCTCCCTCCCAGTCTCTGTCCGTCTCTCTCTCCCTCCCAGTCTCTGTCCGTCTCTCTCTCTCTCCCTCCCAGTCTCTGTCCGTCTCCCTCTCTCTCTCTCCCAGTCTCTGACTGACTCTCTCTCTCCCAGTCTGTCTCTCTATCTCTCTCCCAGTCTCTGTCCCTCTCTCTCTCTCTCCCCAGTCTCTGTCCGTCTCTCTCTCTTACCAGTCTGTCTCTGTCCGTCTCTCTCTCTCTCCCCCAGTCTCTGTCCGTCTCTCTCTCCCTCCCCCCCAGTCTCTGTCCATCTCTCTCTCCCTCCCAGTCTCTGTCCATCTCTCGCCCTCTCTCCCAGTCTCTGTCCGTCTCTCTCTCTCCCTCCCAGTCTCTGTCCGTCTCTCTCTCCCTCCCAGTCTCTGTCCGTCTCTCTCCCTCCCAGTCTCTGTCCGTCTCCCTCTCTCTCTCTCCCAGTCTCTGACTGACTCTCTCTCTCCCAGTCTGTCTCTCTATCTCTCTCCCAGTCTCTGTCCCTCTCTCTCTCTCTCTCCCCAGTCTCTGTCCGTCTCTCTCTCTCTCCCAGTCTGTCTCTGTCCGTCTCTCTCTCTCTCCCCCAGTCTCTGTCCGTCTCTCTCTCCCTCCCCCCCAGTCTCTGTCCATCTCTCTCTCCCTCCCAGTCTCTGTTCATCTCTCGCCCTCTCTCCCAGTCTCTGTCCGTCTCTCTCTCTCCCTCCCAGTCTCTGTCCGTCTCTCTCTCCCTCCCAGTCTCTGTCCGTCTCTCTCTCCCTCCCAGTCTCTGTCCGTCTCTCTCTCCCTCTCTCCCAGTCTCTGTCCGTCTCCCTCTCCCTCCCCCCAGTCTCTGTCCATCTCCCTCTCTCTCCCTCCCACTCTCCCTCCCAGTCTCTGTCCGTCTCTCTCTCTCTCTCCCAGTCACTGTCCGTCTCTCTTTCCCTCCCAGTCTCTGTCCGTCTCTCTGTCCCCCTCCCTCCCAGTCTCTGTCCGTCTCTCTCTCTCTCTCTCTCCCTCCCAGTCTCTGTCTGTCTCCCTCTCTCTCCCCCAGTCTCTGTCCCTCTCTCTCTCTCCCAGTCTCTGTCCCTCTCTCTCTCTCCCAGTCTCTGTCCCTCTCTCTCTCTCCCAGTCTCTGTCCCTCTCTCTCTCTCTCTCTCTCCCACAGTCTCTGTCCGTCTCTCTCTCTCTCCCAGTCTGTCTCTGTCCGTCTCTCTCTCTCTCCCCCAGTCTCTGTCCGTCTCTCTCTCCCTCCCCCCCAGTCTCTGTCCATCTCTCGCCCTCTCTCCCAGTCTCTGTCCGTCTCGCTCTCTCCCTCCCAGTCTGTCCGTCTCTCTCTCCCTCCCAGTCTGTCCGTCTCTCTCCCTCCCTCCCAGTCTCTGTCCGTCTCTCTCCCACTCCCTCCCAGTCTCTGTCCGTCTCTCTCTCTCTCCCAGTCTCTCTCTCTCTCCCAGTCTCTGTCCGTCTCTCTCTCTCCCAGTCTCTGTCCGTCTCTCTCTCTCTCTCCCCCAGTCTGTCTGTCTCTTTCTCTCTCCCCCAGTCTGTCTGTCTCTCTCTTCCCCCCCTCCCCCCCCCACCCCAGTCTGTCCGTCTCTCTCTCTCCCCCAGTCTTGGTCCGTCTCTCTCTCTCTCTCTCCCCCAGTCTCTGTCCGTCTCTCTCTCTTCCAGTCTCTGTCCGTCTCTCTCTCTCTCTCCCCCAGTCTGTCTGTCTCTTTCTCTCTCCCCCAGTCTGTCTGTCTCTCTCTTCCCCCCCTCCCCCCCCCACCCCACCCCAGTCTGTCCGTCTCTCTCTCTCCCCCAGTCTTGGTCCGTCTCTCTCTCTCTCTCCCCCAGTCTCTGTCCGTCTCTCTCTCTCCCCCAGTCTCTGTCCGTCTCTCTCTCTCTCCCCCAGTCTCTGTCCGTCTCTCTCTCTCTCCCCCAGTCTCTGTCCGTCTCTCTCTCGCTCTCTCCCTCCCTCTCTCCCCGCGTCTATGTCCATCTCTCTCTCCCCCTCCCTCCCAGTCTCTGACCGACTCTCTCTCCCAATCTGTCTCTCTCTCTGTCCGTCTCTCTCTCTCTCTCCCCCAGTCTCTGTCCGTCTCTCTCCCCCTCCCAGTCTCTGTCCGTCTCGCTCTCTCTCTCCCCCAGTCTGTCCGTCTCTCTCTCTCCCCTCCCAGTCTCTGTCCGTCTCTCTCTCTCCCTCCCAGTCTCTGTCCGTCTCTCGCTCTCCCTCCCTCCCAGTATCTGTCCGTCTCTCTCTCTCTCCCTCCCTCCCAGTCTCTGTCTGTCGCTCTCTCTCCCAGTCGCTGTCCGTCTCTCTCTCCCCCAGTCTGTCAGTCTCTCTCTCCCTCTCTCTCTCTCCCCCCGTCTCCCTCTCTCTCCCTCTCCCCCAGTCTCTGTCCGTCTCTCTCTTTCTCCCTCCCTCTCTCCCCGTCTCTCTCTCTCCCCCCGTCTCTGTCCGTCTCTCTCTCTCTCCCCTCCCTCCCAGTCTCTGACCGACTCTCTCCCAGTCTGTCTCTCTCTCTCTCTCCCCCAGTCTCTGTCCGTCTCTCTCTCTCCCAGTCTCTGTCCGTCTCTCTCCCCCTCCCAGTCTCTGTCCGTCTCTCTCTCTCTCTCTCCCCGTCTCTCTCTCTCCCTCCCAGTCTCTGTCCGTCTCTCTCTCTCCCTCCCAGTCTCTGTCCGTCTTTCTCTCTCCCTCCCAGTCTCTGTCCGTCTCTCTCCCTCCCACCCAGTCTCTGTCCGTCTCTCTCTCTCCTTCCCAGTCTCTGTCCGTCTCTCTCTCCCTCCCAGTCTCTGTCCGTCTCTCCCTCCCAGTCTCCGTCCGTCTCTCCCCCCCAGTCTCTGTCCGTCTCTCTCTCTCCCCCAGTCTGTCGTCTCTCTCTCTCTCTCTCTCCCCCAGTCGGTCTGTCTCTCTCTCTCCCTCAGTCTATCTGTCTCTTTCTCTCTCCCAAAGTCTGTCTGTCTCTTTCTCTCTCCCCCAGTCTGTCTGTCTCTTTCTCTCTCCCCCAGTCTGTCTGTCGCTCTCTTCCGCCCCCCCCCCCCAGGTCTCTCTCTCTCTCTCTCCCAGTCTGTGTCCGTCTCTCTCTCCCTCCCAGACTCTGTCCGTCTCTCTCTCTCTCTCCCAGTCTCTGTCCGTCTCTCTCTCTCTCCCCCCCAGTCTCTGTCCGTCTCTCCCTCCCAGTCTCTGTCCGTCTCTCCCTCCCAGTCTCTGTCCGTCTCCGTCTCTCCCTCCCAGTCTCTGTCCGTCTCTCTCTCTCCCTCCCAGTCTCTGTCCGTCTCTCTCCCTCCCTCCCTCCCTCCCAGTCTCTGTCCGTCTCTCTCTCTCCCCCAGTCTCTGTCCATCTCTCTCCCTCCCTCCGAGTCTCTGTCCGTCTCTCTCTCTCCCAGTCTCCGTCACCCTCTCTCCCTCCCAGTCTCTGTCCATCTCCCGGTCTTCCTCCCAGTCTCTGTCCGTCTCTCTCTCTCTCTCCCTCCCTCCCAGTCTCTGTCCGTCTCTCCCTCCCAGTCTCTGTCCGTCTCTCTCTCCCCCAGTCTGTCTGTCTGTCTCTCTCTCTCCCCCTGTCTGTCTGTCGCTCTCTTCCCCCCCCTCCCCAGGTCTGTCTGTCGCTCTCTTCCCCCCCCCCCCCCCCCCCCCCCCCCCCCCCCCCCC